>JAJOOH010006361.1:0-19899 GCA_029582605.1 Solanum gracilifrons | reverse complement strand
TCCTCTACTGCAAAAAAAAAAAAAAAAAAAAAACTCTTGTAATATATATAGTAATCACCCCCTACCCGCATACTAAGAAGTGGTTCCACCGCTCTGCCATATTGTAATGATGCACATTAAGTCTTTATTAATATAATTATCTTGTTTACCAAAAAACAAAAGTAATATTATGACTTCTATATCTCGCCATCCCAGAATTGATGGGCAGATTTGTATGGTCCATTTGGATGAACTAAAACAATGTCAACTTTAAATCCAGTGCAAGGAGGAATCTCTTGAATTTGAGCTATTTCTTCATTACTTAGTTCCCAATCCAAAATATGTAGGTTCTCTTTCATCCTGTCCTTGTTGAAACTTTTCACTATTACACTATCTCCTTGCTCATATACGCATCTTAATGCCACCTATAAATATGTGTAACATCGGCTAATTAGAGAAAGTCAATATATTGTGTAAAGATTTTTTTGGAATTAATCTCAATGTGTGAGTATATATGACCAAATAATAAGGAGAGAAGTATTTGTCACTTCTAAACTTCACACAAATTATTAGTTTCATTCAAGAATTATTGACAGCCTTAAAAACATTTCTCTACTTGACTAACTAAAGTTAGATACACTCCAGATCTGTCACATGACATAATAAGTAGTCCCAAACTCTTCTAGTAGCACGAGACTCTTAATAAAATGCCAAGAGAAGTTTTGATAACACCTCGAAACTTTGTGAGAATTTAGGGTTGTATTTCACTCATGTTGTAAAATCGGGGTATATAAAATTTAGTTATTCAAGTAAAAAAGTGTTTTTAAAGCTATATATCAATAATATAATTGAAAAATGAAACTAATAATTTATGCCGAATTTAGGGTGCTCTCGATGCATTTTCACCTGAGCAACGCTCGTGTTTGTGGATGGCGATATCTTTAAGGACAGGGCTCTCCATAACAGAATTGGTACCCCAAGGAGTTATCCCATTAGCTCCAAGTGGAGACCATGCACTCACATGTATTCCTTTTTCCTTGCAATACTCTAACATCTTCTCTTGCCTCCATGCAACATGCATTTCCACCTGTAAAATATTAGGAGTATTCAATTTATGTGACCTGTTTTTCTTTTTATTCGGTTTCAAAAAGATGGATTATAGCTATTCTTTTCTAGCAATTCTTTAATTTCAACTTTTCACATAATATTCTTAATGCTATAGATTAAACAAATTAAAACGGATAAAGTACTACCTACTAGTGATTTATAACTAAGGGCGTGTTTGATGGAGGAAAAATATTCTTCAAAAGGTATTTTTAAATTAAATTTCATGTTTGTTTAGTTAAAATTTCGAAAAAATGACTTTCCTACTGAGTCAACTTATAAATTAATGCATGTTTTAAGATAATATTTTCGGTTTATTTACCAAACATGTTTTAAGATAATATTTTCGGTTTATTTACCAAACACAAAAAGTAAGTAGAAGAATAAACTTATTACCTGGTTAACTGCAGGAGGAATGGTAGCATAGTGTAGGATTTGAGAGAGCTTGGTGCATGTAAAGTTGGAGACACCAATAGATTTGGCCAGACCTAACCTACAACACTCTTCCATGGCTTCCCATGTCCCTCTCATGTCAAATGGAATTATATCCTCTTTGTCAAACCTCATTTCATCATCCTTACTATTAACCTTCTTCTTCATTGTCACTGGCATATGTATTAGGTATAAATCCAAGTAATCCATCTTCAGCCTCCTACAAATTACAATTAATAGGATCAAGATTCATTATTGACTTTATAATTAATCACATCATGTACTTATCTGTCGAGTTTCACCAAAAACAATAATTATGTTTTAACTCCAAACTAGTAGGTTTTGAAGTAATATATATATGAATCATCACTATCCATATCAGTCTATGTTGTACTAGGAGTGAGTGACAAAATAAGAAATGAGCTTATCCGGAAAAAGGTGAGAATTGCCTCTATGACAGATAAATAATTAAGGGAAGTAAGACTGAGATGGTTTGGGAATATGAAAAGGAGGTGCATAGATGCCCCAGTGAGGAGGTACAAGAGGTTGGTTGTACAGGGTACACAGAGGGGTAGAGGTATGCCAAAAAAGTATTGGGAGAGGTGATTATACATGACATAACGCAACTTCATATTTGTTAGGTCTTAGACCTAACTCACACCCCAAATGCTATTTCAAAGGGAGGAGAATTGCCCACGCCTTATATTATAAGGACTCCACCCATTTCACTAATCATTAATGTGAGCCGTTTGTCATTCTTTAACACCCCACCTCACACCCAGTGCGTGGACAAATTTGTTTTTTGGGGGCCCAACATTGGGTGAGATGAGCCCTACTCTGATACCATGTTAAATTAGGTCTTAAGCCTAACTCACATCCTAAAAGCTAGATCAAAGGGATGAGGATTTTCCCAAGCCTTATAAGGAGTCCACACATCTCATTAACCACCAATATGAGCCTTTTGTCATTTTTTAACAATATTATTGAGGATATGACTCTAGAATAGGAAGGAGTAAATGCCGTGTATAAGGGTAGAAGGTTAATTAGTAGAGGCAGAGTATTTTCTTGTCTTGTTTTAGTTATCTATAGATCGTTGTTTCGATTATCACACTACTTTGTTGCTGATATATATAGTTTCTTTCTTGTAGGTTCTACAGTACTGCTTATTGTATTACTGTTATACATTTTCTTCTTGTTTTACTTGAGTTTGGTGCACTTGAGTCAAGAATCTTTCGAAAATAGCCTTTTTACCTCGCCAAGATATGATAAGGTCTGCATACACTTTACCTTTTCAAGATCCCACTTAATGATTTTCACTAGATATGTTGTAGTAGTATTTCTGCCCAATATTATTTTAAAAAATAATAGTAATAATATAATAGAAAACAATAATGATAACACTATAATCTTCTGAACTATGATATGAGCATTTAATTTACTCCTTCCGTCTCAATTTAATTGTCTTAATTTGACTAGACACGAAATTTTCAAAATAAAGATAGACTTTCAAATTTTGTTTGTTTTAAATTAAATTAAAGATGTATATACTCCTTTAAATCTCATGATCTTAAACTTATCAGGTAGAATATTGAAACTGAAAAACTTGCTAAACATAAAAAAAAAAACACTTTTTAAGACAAAAAATAAAGTGAAAAACTTAAAAATTAGAACAAGGGGAGTATATCACAAATAGACCATTGATTTTCAACCAACAACAAGAAAAAAAAAAAAAAAAAGTATTTACGTACCCAAGAGTTCTTTTTAAGGCAGGAAGAACAAGGTCAAGATGAGTTTCCGTGCACCATAATTTAGACGTAATAAACACTTGTTCACGACTCTTAATGAGTCCGCGTTGCAGCGTTTCCGCCACTGCTTGGCCAAGTGCTTCCTCAGAGCCATAGACAGCGGCTGTGTCAAAGTGACGATAACCAATTTCAATGGCATCTATGAGTGTTGACACTAATTCATCATGTTGTGGTAAGGAAGGTGCTGTTCCCATCCCTATAAGAGGCATTTCATGACCAGAATTCAAATTCACATTTGGCACTAACATTTGCTTCATGTTCATAGTCATGACCTAAAATGAATAAGTGGTAAAGGTGTATATATATATCCCAACAACATTCCACCTGCTGCGGCCTAATTTAGAGACATGTGATATACTTGGAAATAAAATTATGTACATTTCGTTCGTCTAGTTTTATTAGTCTATTATAATAAAAATAAATATCTATTTTATTTATGCAATTTAAAATATAAAATTAAAATGAATAAATAAAGATGGAGAAAGGAGTAATATTGACTTGTGTAGATAGTTGATGTGCACACAAACCAAACTAATCTTATCTTTTGTTTGATTTGTGGTGGAGTTTGTCCAAAATGATCCTTTCAAGTTCAACCATTTGTTCAAGATATTACTACACTAAGAGTCTACAAGCATATTGCTAGTAGTTTTGATATTTTGAATTATTGGCATTTGAAAAATATCGTGCAATATTATTATATAGATTTATTTTGATAATTTTGGTCAACAAAAAGTTCAGTCTATATTCTATTTATTAGTTGGATCAGCCAAAAAGTAATAATTGAATTTTAGTACTTCTATGGTCCTTGTATTTGTTTGGATTTTTCTTGAATAACTTGTGGACCAATAAAAGTTACGTGCTACTAGCTATTACTACAATTCGTAAGAAAAAAAAATCAAAATTCAAAGCAAAAATTGAAAAAATAGCAATCACATATGACGTTTTTGATTTGTTTTTAATTTTTTATTTTCTCCCAGATAAAATGATAAATAATAAAAGTCTACAAGTAGATGGTTGATCGTCAACATGTCTGTTTATAGCTATTGTTGGTACTTTATAATTAGTGGCACTTTAAAGATATTGTACAATATTGCTTTATAAAGTACCTTGACAATTTTGGACAAAAAAGTTCGGCCCATACTCTGTTTAATTAGTTGGATCAACCAAAAAATTGTGGTTGAATTTTTGTACTTCTATCCACAGTCTCAAGGTAAAATGTAAAGTTGAATTGTTTTTTTTTTTTTGTAAAGAACAATAACTGTAGTAATGCAAAATGAATTTGTTTGCAAATCTTTGCTACGTTATAGTTCCCATTTAAAGTTTCGAAAAAATCAAATGACTTACAATTTTATTTTTATACAGTGAGATATGAATTATATATTACAGAAGCGCAAATTTGAGTGATAAAAAATAACAAATTGCTTGATGAATTATAAAACAGTTAAACACACTTTAACAACTTTTCTTTGTAGCATTCGAATTCTTTGATGAAGCCTTTGTATATGGGGGATGCTTATATAGAGGTTCTTATCATCAATTCTCATTCCTAGTACAAGAAAATTTTTAGTAAAATTGAAAGAAGGATATGTAATATTTCATTTCTTGTGAATTTGTTTTTAATGGTGAAATGACTATTTTGTCCTTTTTCTTAGCGTTTTCATGTTTAGTTTGTGTTTCGGGAATGGTTGGTGTGGTCCCCAATGTGATCGGGTGTGTTTTTGGTGATTTGACCCTTTTGAATTGAAATTCTTGGTATGGTTGACTTTAGTCAACATTTCGAGTTCCGAGAATCAAATGGTAATTTTGTCAGTTTCGTTGTTTCCGGAACGTCGATTTTGAGCTAATTAGGTGGTTGGTAAGGTTTCCAAGGCCTTGAATTGAGTTTTGGGTGTTTGGGCTAGAAGTTGAATTTTAAGCCTTAAGAGTGGTCTGGGGAGGTATTTCTATCATTAAACCTTAAGGCGGAATGTTAGTTTTTGTGGATAGCATGTCCAATTTATTTTTACTGGACTCCAAATGATTTTTGAGGGTTCGATAGGAGACTTGGACTTATGGTTTTTCTATTTTCTGATGTCAGGTGCAAGGGGACTGCGTTCACGGGAGGATCTTAGCGCAATCATGGGTGAATAGTGTTTCGCGATTGCGACACTATTCCAGCATTTTCGGGCATTCGCGATTCAGTGGGCTGCATTCGCGATGTACTGCCCGCGTTTACGGACCCCATGTTTTTTTACCTGGGCAGAACCTAATTCGGAATTTTTCTCATTTTCAACCTTTTGGAGCTCTTAGGGGGAGGCGATTTTTGGGAGCATTTTTGTGCAAATTCGTGTGGGTAAGCTATCAATTCCTTGATGATTCCTTCAAGTTTTATCTCCCGAAAACTCTTTTAACTCTAGATTTCAAAGTGGATTTTGGAGTTTTTCTCCCAAGCCGAATCTCCAAAAATATCGATAAAATCTCAACAAAAATACATATTCAAAATTAGATTACCTAAATCAATGAGATTCTGATCATCTGATGCAAGTCCTTTGTATGACTTTTTTCATTTTGAAAAAAAAAAAGAGGTAAAAGAATCTGGAAGAAGAGAGAAGGAAGAATAAAAATGAAAATAAGCAAATAGAGAGGAAATTGATTGAATATTTTTTAAACAAAGAAAAGAGAGGTCAATGGAAGCAAAAATAAGATCTATTTTAAGATGATAGTTATAAACATTTAATTTGCTATGAACATAAAATATTGTTCTTTTTCATAATATTTTTAAACTGTAACTGTTTTCCATAAATAAATTGATAATTTTAATTAGTTTCATAATTTTCTCTATTTTTAATTTAAATAATTTGATGGTTGATTATTGTTTTTAGGAATAAGGGTCTGAAAAATACTCCAACTTTGGTCGAATTTGTTGTTGCGATACTAAACTTTCATGAGGACCTATTACATCCCTAGACTATTTAATACCGTATTTTAAACATATATATTTGCCCACGTGGACATAAAAAATAATGCAAAATTATAAATAGTAATGTGTCCACGTGGGCACATATATACCTTTAAAATACACTATTAAATAGTATAGGGAGGTAATAGGTACTCATGAAAGTTTAGTATTACAACAGCAAATTCGACCAAAATTAGGATATTTTTCAGATCCTTATCCCAATTTTTATATAAAGACTATGTAACATAAGATATAATATGCCCAAAAGACCAAGGTGTTAATTAGGAAGCTCAGCAGCCAGTTTGGCTCTTAAATCCTTTCGAAGCATTTTGCCTGATGGAGATTTAGGAATCACATCCACAAAAAATATCCTCTTTATTCTCTTATAAAATATCACCTAAAAAAAAAAAAAAGTCAGCATAATAAAAATCAAACCTTCTAATGAACATTCCTTTTTAATACTTTCTAATTATAAATAATTTACATTTTTTAAAATTTAGTATAGAAAGTATTCTCTATGTTTAAAGGGGAATGGTTGATTTTGAAATACTATGGAAAACTATTGAATATTTGCAAAGGTAAATTAGACATCTATCTTTTAATAAATTTGAGATAAAAAGTTATTGTATATTTTAAAAATATTAAGAAGTACTTAAAACAATTTTATAAAAATAATTAAAATAGAAAAAATATTTTAAAATTTCCTAATCAAAGTAAAGTTATTTTAACTTCTGATCCATAAACTTTTTCATTTGTGAACTTGTTTCCAAAATATTTGACATCACTGAAAAATAAGAAGTCACTTGATGGTATTTTTCTTAGATTTATTCTTATTGTACTAATTAGTGGCTTAATTATTACTATCTCCGTCCACTTTTAATTTTCATAGTTTCTTTTTATATAGTCAAACAATAATAATTTTGATTAATATTTTACGATGTATTTTTTTCATCAAATTAATATGCAAAAAATTGAAACTTATAGTATTTTTCGTATAATTTTTGAATATCTAATTTTTTTGTTTAATATATCGAATTAATGTAATTTAATTTAACTTTAAAAATTAGTCAAATTGACTTTAAAAAAATGCAACATGACAATTAAAAGTGGACAGAGGGAGTAATTGAGTTGTTTAAAGAGACATAAAAGGTAATTTTGACACTTATGATTATCATTATTAAGAGTTTGTTTGACATTGTTGTAATTGGGAGGCCAAAAACACTTACTTTGAGAAAAAAATTGAAAAATTAAGATGTTTCGCTAATCAGTTAAATTGCTTTTAAATGAAAGTAGAAGCAATTTTTTTGTTGCTAGGAAGAACTTAAAATTTTCTTCTTCTTAAAAAAAGTAGGAACATAAGCAAAAGTATTATTTATTTCAAGACCAAAATATCCATGTCATGTACACATATTTATCAATATATTCAGTATATTTTTATTTATTTTTGTGGTAGGATTTAATTTGTGAAATAATTTTAAATTTATTTTGCTTGATATTTTTAATTATATTTAAATCATCATATTAATATTACATCAATATTTAATTTATTTTTTTGTTCATCTATGTGTAATATTGATAGAAAAATTGAATATGTACATTTTAATTTAATAAAAATAAAAATTTAATTAAAAAATTATAATGGATATTAATATAATTTGTATGTAGTTAATCTTAATATTAAAAGAGCATTAATACTTGTCCTTTTTCGTAAATTGACTCTGAAAAGTACTTTTTAAAAAAAGTTTACTCAAACACAATTTGCTTATCAAAAATACTTTTCAAATGAATAAACCAAACACAAATCACTTTTTTTCAAAAACACTATTCAAATGAATATACCAAACATAAATTACTTTTTTTCAAAAACACTTTCCAATGAATAAACCAAACACAAATTACTTTTTTTTTTAAAAAAAAACACTTTTCAAATGAATAAACTAAACATAAATTACTTTTTTTTAAATATTTTTTTAAAAGCTATTTTAAAAAATATTTCTAAAAATACATCGTTTTTAGCAGTAATATGAATCAAACTCTATAAGGGAATGGAAATAGAGAAGAATCAAGAATTTAATTTCTTTTTAAAATGAATGATACTAACCTGCTTAGAGATAAAATCCTTGATTTCTTCCTCAGTAATGGTGGATCCATTTGATCTAACAACAAAAGCCACTGGAACTTCCCCTGCTTGCTCATCTTTCATGCTGTCAAATAAATTATAATGAATATATTATCGAATCCGCTTACTACACTCTAGCTTTACACTTATTTAGTGATAAAAAATACTCATTTTATTCCATATTACTTGAACTTTTTAGGCTTTTTTCATCGTTCAAAATAATTAATATTATTCAAAGTTCAAGATGATTTTTTTTTTTCATATTTGCCCTTTTCTTTAATGAAGTTTGATATTTTCTAGGAGATAAATTACACTACCTGCAAAGTTATATTGTTTTTTTCTTAATAAGTGTACGCTGCCTCACAAATTCAGTTAATATGAAATCGGGAGAGTCGAATTTAGGGAGACTTACGGTACAACAGCAGCATCTGAAATACTAGAAAGATTAAGAAGAAGTGCTTCAAGCTCAGCAGGTGCTACTTGAAATCCTTTATATTTTATCAATTCCTTTAATCGATCCACAATAAAAAGCTCATCATCATCGTCAATATAACCTATATCACCACTATGTAACCATCCTTCTTTATCTATTGTTCTTGCAGTTGCCTCAGGATCATTCAAATAACCTGCATAAATTTATATAACGTTTATTATAACTTTGATTTTAATTTTGCAATGATGAATATGCCTTTTTTGTTGTTTTTAAAAAAATGATATCTTTGTATATTTAAGAACCTTTAATTGTATTAACATTTCAATTTATATCTAGTTATTCCTATCTGTCGATATAATTTGTTGTGGACCAATTAAAAGGTTATTACTACTTGATTATAGGTAAGTATCAAAAACTTTTTTTTCTCTCTCTTAAATTTTGTGTCGTGTCAAATAATAACAAACAAATACAATGGATGCAATAAATATTTTGAAAATGAAAAGTAATTATTTTAACATAGGTTATAAATCGGGGACTTTAATTAAAGATATACCTAAATTCTTTTTTTAAGAGAAATGGATTTAAGTTATTTTCATAAGAAAAAGTGACACATTTGGGATAAAAAGTTAATGAGATTTGAATGACGTTTGACCATATATTTTAAAAGGAATCAAAAGTTTGTCTCTAGATGTAAAAGTAAAAAAAGTTATATGTTTTGTTAAAAAAGTAAAAAAAAGATTTCTTCGCCATAGTGAAGGTCACAAAGTTAGCATTTTTTAAGTTAGTTTTTCACTCATTCTTAGTCAGAATATAAAATATTCGACAAGAGAACCCCATAGACGACTTTTACATGACTTGGAATTTTTTCTCTCTTAAGACAAGTCCTTTTCTTCTATTTTTTCTATCTCTAATTTGATTTCCTTTCTAAAATCGAAGGGTATGATTTTCATGGGAATTTATGGGTTTTTACCCTAGAATTGTTATCTTGGTGGGACAACATGTGTGTATTATACTTATCCGGATTTTTAGTTTGGTTGTTCAAGTAGTTCTTCGATTAAGGTATGTTACGATTTATTTGGAGTTAGGCTTTATTTAGATTCTGATATGTATTATGAGTTGTACAACATGTTGATAGGTCTTCGAACATAATTATATTTGTTGACGGTTGAATCAATGGTTGTTTGTATAAATAAGCATGTGAACGGTTGAATTGTGATTATTCTTTACTTAATGTGTTGTTTTAACCAGAGATGACTAGAGAAGCTAGCATATTGAAATATGCAGATACGGTAAGTATATACTTCTTATACTGATATTGATGATTGACTCAAGTCCGATGTAAGCTTACAGATGAGTGATTGTGTGAGTGGTTGGATTGGGTATCACGTTGATACAATATATGAACACTTTAAGGTTTCCAAAAGATCATGACTAGATGGATAAGATTAAGGCCCTTTAGCATGTGTGTACAAATGAGAGCGAGAATTATGATTTCTGAGGAAGTGATAGATGTTAGCAATATGTAGAGATTATACAACTATAAAGTATGGATGGATATAGTTTCCATGATTAGTTAAAGTCTAGTGTTAATAGAGGAGGTATGCTAAAGAAAGGTACATACTTAGCTTATACCCATATTCATCTATAGACTTGTATATAGAGTGTCGTGTTGGTTACTATGTACTTATTTATACATGTTTGAGGATTGGGATATGTTAGCATGGTGATATACATTTAAATCTATACACATACAGACATGTTAGTGATTAATGATGACTTCAATGACTTGTGACTTTATTATTTTACTGTGTGAAATGAATCTGTCTATTTGTTTTATAATTATAATTATATACTTGTTACTAAATTTATTAGTCGGTCTATGATGTCTATCAACACATAATATTTGTGTTGATGCTGCTCATGCACTTTCTTTTGAGTGTATACTATGATTCAAAGACGTCTACACGATCCTGTAATTAGCTTATGCTTATGTTCAGATCTGAGGGTGAACTATTTTTGTTCGGTCCGCCACAAATCTTCTTGGATTTGATGTCTTTCTTTAATACATTGAGTTACTTTATTGAGAAAATGGTCTAAAACCCCCCTAATCTATTACCCAATTCTCAACTACACACCTATTCTTTACGGAGGTCCTATTACCCCCTGAACATTTTAAAAGTATAATATATACCCCTTAAAAACGCATGCCCAGATTTATATGAAAAAGTGAATTGCACGCGCCCTGCCACGTAATATTACTTTTTTTTAAAAAAAAAAAACTTTTATTCTCAATTATTTTTCATCTATATTTCCCTCTTTCACTTTCCTTTTCCATTACTCTTTTATTTTGATCTGACAAATTGATTTTTTAGATTTGAGGATACATTCTATTATTGTCACCATCATCTTCGAGCTTCACCGGAGTTATAAACACTAGAAAATTTTTGATGCTCTCTATTGAAGCTAGAATTGAACAATGTTGAGAAACTCATTTCGATTATTGGGTGTTTTCCATTTAAAGGGTTTTTCACCCAATGATTTCATTGATGAATTCTACTCCATTGATGGATCAACTAGTTTATGATTTTTTCTCCATTAATGACTCTAAAGTTCGATCCTCTTGACTTTCGATTTTGATTTTGAGTTATTGTCAATATTTCACACTAATGAGAAGTAAATTTACGGTGAGAAATTTGTGATTTGAGAATGAAAGTTACCGTAATGATGAGAGGTTAGTGAAGGCGGCGACTTGGTGGTGAAGCAAAATCGCCGCCGATGACTTTTGATTTTGATTTTGAGTTATTATCAATTTTTCACACTGATTAGAAGTGAATTTATTGTGTGAAATTTGTGATTTGAGAATAAAAGTTAACTTAATAATGAACAGTTGGTGAGGGCGGCGACCTGGTGGTGTAGTAGAGCCGCCGCCGATGTTGCTTTGACGAAGAGAAGAACAAAGATGATAAAAAGCAGCCGATGTTTCTTTGATGAAGAGAAGAAGAAAGATGATTAAAAATATTAAAGAAAACATAAAGATTTTTGAAGAATAAAAAAATTATAATATGAAATATAAGAAATATTTTTAAAATTAAAGTTTTAATTATTATTTTTACCTCTCACTCTCTTTGAGAGAGTGAACTACACTTTCTTTGCCACCTCATCATTTAGGGAGCAAATAATTCTACTTTAAAATAGTGTAAGGGGGTAATAGGACTCTCGTAATGAATAAGTGTGTAGTTGAAATTTCGGGTATAGGTTGAGGGGGTTTTAGACCATTTTCTCGTCACTTTATTATTTATACTCTTAAACATTTTTAGTTAGAGTTTTAGTACAATGATTTTCAGATGTTGGACATATATTAATTTAGACTTTTATTGTTCTTTATATATTTATTTGAGACTTCTATTTATGTTTTTATACTTCTATATTTTTGTTTAGATACTTAGATATTTCATGTGTTGGATGTTAAGATTTAACTCGCCCACGGGAAAATTGATGTAGATATCAATCACGACGATTTAAATCATGATAGGAGGAATATTGGAAACTTAAATCTCATGTCTGGTGGCTAATGGATGGCACGTCAATATCATATTTTGTCATTTGGATACCATTAAACATAGGCACTAAATCCATTGGTAATTGTACATTTGAATTTTCAACCATCCCTCAACTTCACACTTGTCCTTCTACCACTTTCAATGATCACTATCTTGACATTCATCAACAAATATTCTAAATATATGCCACTTACTAATGCTGATAATGCTATGATGTTAAAAATTGACCTTAAAAAGTTTTTGACATATTGAAATGACCTATCATCCACTCCTCCTTACTCCACTTAACTTTTTCCCCGTCCATGATCAAACTCATTATATCTTGTGTCACCACTTATTCTATATCACTATTAATTACTGGTCAATCCACTCAATTCTTTCATCCCCTTAATCATCATTTGCATGAAATTCTTTATCACCTCTTATTCAACAAGTCACCTATACCTAGCTTAATTTGGTCGTCGATCTATCAAATTAATCTTGAATATGATCGTCGCTCTCTCAAATGTTTTCTTCGTTCTTCTAGCACAAGTAAATACAATCATCTCTTCTACAATTATTTTCATTTTTGACACTCTCAAGCATCTCTTTGGACAAAAAAAAATTAATTTATCAAATCCAAACTTCTTTTATCCATAAATGTCACATTACATTACATAGAGGAATATAATGGAGAAAGAAAGGTCTATTGTTTGAGTTAAATTAGAAAGTCTTTTACCACTTAATTGAAAAGGCAAGTCTACTTTGACTTATCTCTTCTTTTATAATTTCCTTAAATTAAATATCTAATTATTTTCTATTCATAATTAATTATTATTGAATATTGACAAATATATTTTTAGTCACGTTGTATGAGTTATGCTCATAACGTGTGGTATTAAGAACTAAGCACTCACCTCTCAGGACATGGCTTGCACTTTTGAGAGAAATATATGTTGATGAAAATGGATTTTTATATATATATAAGAGTAGTATACAATTTGGTTATGGGATCCATTTTATTTTATATTTTCTTGAAATTTAATTGAACCGGAACGGACTCACTATTTTATTTTTCTCTTATCAATTTCTGTTTGACTATTTTTTTTTATTACATTTATTAAATTAATATCTTATAAACATGTATAAGAGTATTAAGTATATTAACAAACTTCTACTCTGTAACTTTGTTTTGATTGTCATTAATTTTTCCTTGAAAGAAACCAACAACAATGGTATTGTGAAACACATTTTTGAGTTTATACTATGCATACAAAAAATAGTTAAAATTGATTTCAATTAACCTAGTTAAAATTTTTAAAAAATTGACTTTAGATAATTAAAGTGGATTAAGACTATTTTACTTAATTCATTTCATACTCATATTCATATGAATATGATGAATTATAAATTAATTCTGCTCAAATTTAATTTAATCTGTTTATTTGACACCACTAGATAAAAAAAATGCCAAACACACATTGCATGTCTATTTGAGGACAATTATGGAGTTATGGAGCACAACTAGGTAGGCATTTATTTTATTAAAAATAGTTACTCACACTTCTAATTTAGTATTTGAAAAAATTCTATTACATGCACCGTTGTCATATAATATTAATTTGACCTACTCAATGTTTGGCTAGAAATTAAATGTACTTTATCATATGTCAAATATAATATGATTTTAAAACGATTAGCTAAATCCACAACAATAGTATAATACTGATTAGTTTTATAACATATTAAAGATTATCTAACACTATGAAGTCATTAAAACTGCAAATAATTGATTGGTTATATTAACTTTGATTAGACTACTATTATATAAAATTTCTTTATATTACCAGGTATCAATCAACCTATATAGATGATATTTAATTTAAATCATAAGTAAGATAGCCATATGATCACAATTATTATATGATACATTATTCTACGTGCATGCCACAATTGTTGCATTATGTATCTTTTTTATTCAATGAAAAATAATAAAAGAAAATTGAGGATAAAAAGTGTGATTAATTAATTTAAAACTAACCTTTCATAATTTGGTCACCTCTAATGCAAATTTCTCCAGGTTTATTTCGAGGAAGAGAAATACCAGTGTCTGGATCCACAATTTTCATCTCCGCATTCCTTATTACTGTACCACATGCCCCTGATTTTATCTCAAAAGGTTCTTTTGCGAATGCTAAGCACATTGTTATTGGTGCACCGGCCTCCGTCATTCCATAACCCTATTCAGTTAAGAGTTTAAGTTCTATACACGTTAATAATTATGTGTACTAATAAATATATTTACACATTCACGTAACTATGAATATACTTATGAATCTATTTTGGTAAACTAATAAATATTACTTAGCTTTTGTTTATATAACCAAGTTATTAAATTAAATTGTAAGAAAAGGACAGATATTCATTTTACTTTTTATAGGATAATCCTTATCTAGTTTGGGGAGAAAAAAAGAAGAGGATAACCATTTTCTTAGGGGAGGAAAAAGAAAGAATGATAACCCCTTTTCACCAACATTTTCAAGAATAGACGTTTACCTAATATCATATATATCTAATAATTATCATACTTTCACGAGTTTCATACCTATTCACATGAACAATTATAAACTCATTATGTTTGAAAATCGAAGGAAAACCGACTCTGTCCATCAAATTTGTTTTTTGTTTTTTAAATAATAGTAAAAAATGGATGGATGGACGTCAGGTTTTTTTGTGCAAAATTACAATTTCTTTTAAAGAAAACTAACGCAGTACCTTATCTTTTTATTATTTTTTTTTGTACAAAAGTTGAATGGCAAGGTCAATTTTTTTGAATTGCGAAATTGTAGTTGAACAGTAGAATTAAAAATGATGGAAATATTTCATTCAAGAGAATGTGTGATCGTGTGGTAGAATTGTCCAAAGTCATAACAAAAGCGACGAAGAAAAAACCATGTACAATTGGTTTGACATCGATTTTCCTTTTTAAAAAAAATTGACCTAGTCCATCGATTTCAGAACCCCAAACATTTGGACAACACATTCAACTTGTGGATTTTTAATCTTAAAAGAATGGTCTTCAAGTAGATAACACAAACACCTGATAATTAATATAGGTATAAAACTTGAAAAATGATGATAGTTTAAGAGTTACGTTATTTAAATCTATTCCCTCCTACCTAAACTAATAATGAAAATAAATTTTTCCCTTTTTACCTTGTAAAATAAGCATGTAATGATAATCTTACCTGACCAAGTTTAGCATTAGGAAATTTGATTCCAACTACCTCTTCAAGCTTCTTTCCTAATGGTGCTGCCCCACAAATGACTATCCTTACTGATGAAAGGTCATAATTATCAGCTATTGGACTCTTAGCAATGGCCAAAATTATAGGTGGTACAAAAGGTCCAATTGTAACTTTGTATTTTTGTACCAATTCCAAGCATGTTACAATATCAAATTTCTTCATAAGCAAGATTGCTGCTCCAACTCTTAATCCACAAAGTAGAACAGAATCCAAGGCATAAATGTGAAATAAAGGTGAGATACAAAGTATCACATCTTCACTATGAAAAAACAAAGTTGGATTTTCACCATCAACTTGTTGTGCCACACTAGTGACTAGTCCCTTGTGTGTCAACATGACCCCTTTTGGTAGCCCCGTGGTCCCAGACGAGTACGGTAGTGCCACCACATCGTCTGGATGGATTTCCACCTCAGGCAGATGGTCGTGTTCAGAGGTGAATCCAGAATTTGAAATCAGGTCTGAGAAGTGTAAGTAGCCCTCAGACGATGAGTTGTCGTCAATGCAAATGACCTTCACATCATTCTCAAATGCATAGTCCTTCACTTTGTTGAAATTGCATTCTTGTGTGATAATGAGCTTGGCAATTGAGGCTTTGGCTTGTTTCACCACCTCTACTTGTGTAAACAAAGGGTTTGCCATTGTGGAAATAGCTCCAATAAATGATGCACCTATGAAGGAATCAATATCATTTCTTCAGAATCGAATAAAAATAACAAGCAACACCCCTGTTTATAATAATATGAAATCTATTTTGACACGAATCAACGTATACGTACTAACCTAAGAAGGTGAATACAAATTCAGGTGAATTAGGCAAGAGGATCATTATGGTATCCTTTTGTTGGATCCCTAACTTGTTAAGACCAATTGCAACTTTTCTTGAAGTGAGCTCAACATCGGCATGTGTGTAAATTTGATCATTGGATCCATTGATCAAACATGGACGATTATTGAATTGTGAAATGTTTTGGAAGCAATAAGTATGTAAAGGAAGATGATTAGGGATGTTAATATCAGGGAGTTTTGATTTAAAAATTATGTCTCCTACTTGATTTGGATCCATCTTCAACTTCAACAAGGAAAAATTGAAGAAATAGTTTTTGGAATTGATTGAGTTAAAAGGGTATAGGGGTTTGTTGAAAGATGAATTGTTCAAACTTATAGGGATGTGTTATGGAAACATCTTATTTAACTTTATTAGGAGTAGCCACCAATCATATTAAAATATATTTTATTAATTTAAATACTAATTGTATGGAGAACTATCTCTCTTTGTAACTGCCTATGTTGAACATAAAACATGCATGAATTGAAGACTCAAAAAGATACTCTCTTAGTCCCTTTTTAGTTGTCATGTTGCGTTTTTCTCCAGAGTAAATTTGGCTAATTTTCAAAGCTAAATTAAATTACATTGAGTCAATTCTAATTAGATTACATTAATTTGATATTTTAAAATAAAATGTTAGATATTCAATAACTATATGAAAAGTACTATAAATTTCAACTTTTTCCATATCAATATGATGAAAAAATACATTTTAAAATGTTAGTTAAAATTCATATCGTTTCTCTCAAAAAGGAAACTATGACAACTAAACAGGAATAGAAGGAGTAATAAGTAATCTATCTGTCCTCTTGATTTACTGGATACGGAGTTCAAAAAATAAGTTTTTTACTTGAAATTTGGGGTTTAAAATAAATTATAGATATTTATATAATTATAAAGAGATGATGATAAAAACATACATGAACTATTAATATTTTATTTTTTTATGAATTTCACATTTCTACTATTCATTATTTTCTTTACCTATCCGGATTATCACTATCTATGTATTAAAACATGGACGATTTTTTGGTGTGTTGCTTAAATATATAGATAGTGATAGTTTAAGTAAGGAAATAATGAATAGTTGAAGTATGAAATTTGTGAAACTGTGATAGTTCAGGTACTATTTTTTTTTAAAAAAAACATTAACAGAATTATATATTATCTCATTAAGATAATATGAGAAGTTTCAAATTAAATAACTACTATCAAATATAGAAGAAAAAAAAGTCATTCTTTTTTCGACTGAAAATGGAACAAGGGAGTACCAATTAAGTTACGTTACTCCTCTTTCTGTCATTTTATGTATCTTAATTTGACTGAACACAAACGTTACTTTAATTAAGAATATGTATAATAACATCAAATGTCCTTTGACTAATCTTGTGATTTAAAGGGTATTATAATTATTATCATAACTACACTAATGTAAAACTATTTAGCATTGAGTGTGTACATAAATTTGAACATTCAGACTTATCGATATGGGATTTTCAAATTTCACCAACCACTTTGACTTGCCGGAATCGGGTTGACGTTGACCGGCTGCCGATGGGCAACCTATAAATTTGTACGTGACTCTTCTGTATATTAATTGTCATGTTTTCTTTTTCAAGACTAATCTGTAGAGTTAACATGGGTCAAATTAATCATTCAACATGATAAATTTACAATTTAGATATTAAAAAGTTATACATAAAGTAATATGATATTCATATATGATAAAAAGATATATCTTAAAATGTTATCAAAGTTAATTAAATTTGACTTGAAAAAATAAACAAGATCAAGTATTTGGTGACTTAACTTTTACTTTAACCAAAATGGGTTGTGGTGCACTGGTGGGAGTACTTCACCATTAACCAGAGGTCTCGGGTTCGAGCCCTGGGTATGGAGAAAATTCTGTTGGGAGTGTCACCCTCGAATGGGCCCTGCAGAGCGCGATCCGGATTTAGTTAGAGCTCCAATGTGGGCTCCGAACACCAAGTGGAAAACCAAAAAAAATAAATTTACTTTAACTATTGCATTAAAGTTTTTAAATTATTTTTTGTAACCAAAGTATCAATTAACTTATTTAAGTATCATGAAAGTCAATGTCAAATATCGCACAGCCATTTGAATGAATCTTTGATCACAAAAAGATTATTCAGTGACTTTGTGTTGATTTTAGGTAAATTTAATGACTTTTTTGTAATATAAATATTTATTTAATATATTGGCATAATCAAATAGAAGTTGAGATTGACAATCAGTTTAATTACCCCATTTTTCAACTATTTGAATGGATCCTTCTAAATTAGACGTTTAATGCCGTAAATTATGTTTCACTTCAAAATTATTTATTCCAAGTCTATGTCACCTCCATCCACTAACATTTGAACTACTATAATTTATTTAATTTTTGTTGTTCATGATCAACATTATCTCCATGCTCCACCTCCAATATTCCACTACCATTAATATAATAGGTTGCCAACTTCATTTTTAATCCAAAAGTTCTATTTTGGGATAATCTTAGAGATTTATTATGAACTATATTATATGGATATCCACTTATTATAAATGAATGTAATTTTTTTATATATATATTTCTTTATCATTGTGTATATTAATATTCACATCTTCATTATTTCTTTATTGATTTTTTTATAACTACATAATGTTTTTTATATTATCAAAGATGTCATGTTTATGGCATGTTTTGATCAGAGTTGTCTCAACCAAATTGGGGGTCAAAAGTCAAGCTTCATAAAAAGACATTGATTTTTTTTTTCTAGTTGACATATATGAATTGAATGACAGTAAAATACCTAATGTAATCCTACAAGTGAGGTTTGTGGATGGTAGGATGTACACAAACCTTATGAAGTAAGAATGTAAACATACAAATTTTCAATTAACGATATCGATATAGCGTTGTGTTGCTTTAATATAATGATAAATTGTTTCAATGTTTGAAATTTGAAGAAGACATCGTTTTATTTATTCTTTTGTAACAGACAACAATAGATTTTGCATAATGCAGAAGATTTGATCATTTGAGAGACTCCTGAATTTTCAATAATAAGAGAATTGATCGGGTGGTAAGCATCTATCACTTCCAACCCTGAGATTGTGAATTTGAATCACTAAAAGAACAATAAAGATGGAAGCTTCTCGGGTGACACTACTAAAAAAACAGTGACTACCGACCTAAAAATTTCCGACCTCAAATGGAGGTCGGTAATTTTCGACCTCCGGAGATCGGTATTTACAACTAGTCGGTTTTTATGCAAAATAAAGTGGGAAAACCAAATTCCGACCTCCGGAGGTCGGAATTTTTCCTGGAAAAAATGAATTACAATAAAAATACCGACCTCATGAGGTTGGTTTTTTTTATATTTAATTGAGAAAATAATACCGACATCAAGAGG
>JAJOOH010006360.1:0-21567 GCA_029582605.1 Solanum gracilifrons | reverse complement strand
TCATAGAAGAAAATAAAAATAGATGCAAGAACGAGATCCCAAACTTATGAGTACACAAAAAACAAAAGGATATCTTCACTTAGTCCTTAAAAGTTTAAAACATAGAATATAAAGATGGTTTCAGTTCCAAATGGTATATAAAGATAAAACAATGAAAAATTATCAAACATCTTTCTCCATTGCATTCCATTTCCCCAATAAAAATTCCTCAAAATGCTTCAGAAATGCGTTTGTGTATATCAAGGATTCTGATTCCTGTTGGCAACAATATACAATATTATAAATTGATAAAATTAATCATAAACTAAGTATTTGTTTTGTTTGTATATTGATACTAACCTTATGGAGATATTATCTTGAGTTGGGCTGCTACCAAAGAAATCTTCCAAACTTGTGAACAGATCATTTTGGTGGAATGACCGGTAAATATATATTTTGATGTGGTTCATTGAAGTTCATAGTTAGATCATTTGTTTTCAATACATTGAAATGATTTTCGCTCATTTTGGAATAGAGGTCGAATTCAAGCTTTTGAATCAAGTCATCCAATCCTGTAAAGAACTCATTTGGTGGAACTAAAGAAGGTATTGCATGTGTTTGGGGTAAGGATGGTTCTTGAGGTGGTGTGTTGAAGTTCATAAGGAACTCATGTGAATTTAGTACATTAGGATGATTTCCTACAACTAGAGAAGAAGAAGCATGTTGAGCTAGTTGAGCTTGTCGTTTTTGTACTCTGTATTGCTGCAGAAGGAACAAAAATATTAAAGCAATTAAGATAGACTAAACAAATGTCAATTTACTAGTGTCTACACTTGAATATATTTCATCTATGATTAGATGCTAACTAAAGATCTTAAATGAGTCCAAAGAAAATTTAGATACCTGTAGACGGTTCTCAACCTGTTTGCGATTTAATTGTGGCACATTCATATACTCCAAGATCGGTATGGCAGTGGCTACATCGACGAAAGATGAGGATTCAATAGTTAAAAAAAAAACTAAATTAAGAAGAAAGTATTCTTAGATATACATACCTTTTTCTCCTAATCTGCGGATAGCTTCATTGAATTTCTCATTAAGATTCGGTGTCCATTTTATGCGTAGTCTTCTCTCCTCTCGTTCTTTCATAATTTTTTTGAAACAAACAATTTATGTTGTGCCTTAATCTTAATAAGTTGGTGAACACCTCGTTGTTTCAAGTTGATATCGAGGTAGAACTCTAAGTATTCCTCCTTTGAAGAGCTATAAAGTCGATGTTAATTAATGTCTTTTGTAATACTTGTTGAATGTTCTGAGAAAGCTATGTAATTTCTTATTTATAGATACAACAAGTAGGCATTCCAAATGTGAATTAATTCTCGTCTTACTTTGATTGGTCCCTATCAGACATCACGCAATTTGTTACCATTGATCCTATTGGCCAAATTTGGATGTATTATCACATCGCTTTAACACGTGTTATGAATTGGGGTCATATGTAATATCTTATTTATAGATGGAGAAAGTAGTCAATCCAAATTTAAATGAATTCTCTTGTCTTATTTTGATTGGTTCTTGTCAGACACCAAACAATTTGTTAGCATTGATCTTACTGGCCAAATTTGGCTATATTATCACATCGCTTTAACACGTGTTATGAATTTGGGTCATATGTAATCTCTTATTTATAGATGGAACAAGTAGACAGTCCAAATGTAAATGAATTCTCTTGCCTTATTTTGATTGGTTCCTGTCAAACATTAAGCAATTTGTTAGAATTGATCCTATTGGTCAAATTTGGATGTATTATCACATCGCTTTAACACGTGTTATGAGTTTGGGTCATAGGTAATCTCTTATTTATAGATGGAACAAGTAGACAGTCCAAATGTAAATGAATTCTCTAGTTTTATTTTGATTGCATTCTATCAGACATCAAGCAATTCGTTAGCATTGATCTTATTGTCCAAATTTGGACGTATTATCACATCACTTAAACACGTGTTATGAATTTGGGTCATACGTAATCTCTTATTTATAGATGGAGCAAGTAGACTGTCCAAATATAAATGAATTCTCTTGCCTTATTTTGATTGGTTACTTTCAGACATCAAGTAATTTGTTAGCATTGATCCTATTGGCCAAATTTAAATGTATTATCACATCGCTTTAACACGTGTTATGAATTTGGGTCATATGTAATCTCTTATCTATAGATGGAGCAAGTAGACAGTCCCAATATAAATGAATTATCTTGCCTTATTTAGATTGGACATCAAGCAATTTGTTAGCAATGATCCTATTGGCCAAATTGAATGTATTATCACATCATTTTAACATGTGTTATGAATTTGGATCATATGTAATCTCTTATTTATAGATGGAGCAAGTAGACAGTCCAAATGTAAATGAATTCTCTTGCCTTATTTTGATTGGTTACTTTCAGACATCAAGCAATTTGTTTAGCATTGATTCTATTGGCCAATTTTGAATGTATTATCACATCGCTTTAACACGTATTATGAATTTGGGTCATAAGAAATCTCTTATTTATAGATGGAGCAAGTAGACAATCCAAATGTAAATGAATTCTCTTGCCTTATTTTGATTGGTTCCTGTCAGACATCAAGCAATTTGTTAGCATTGATCCTATTGGCCAAATTTGAATATATTATCACATCGCTTTAACACGTATTATGAATTTGGGTCATCAAGATAAAATGAAACATAGGCTTGAATTTAGTAAAATAGACTTATTTAATTGTGTATGCTAAATAAATCGTTCAACTCAAATTAACATGGATTCAATCTACATTTTGTATGAATTTAACCTAACAAAAGATATGTGTTTACAATTATCAACTAAGAGATTAGGCCATGAAAAGGTGAAGAAACATGACTAATGAAACTCTCAAAATACATATCTTATCAGCCAATTGTGACGTCCCGCTACTTTGTCAGGCTGATTTCGCATCCGGATAGGGGCAAAAGATTCTAGAGTTAAGGAGAGGCTTGCGGAGAACTCTAGAATCCTTTAGATTTCTCAAGAAGGCTATGGAAGGTCCTAGACCATGTAGACTTCTCTAGAAAGGGGCCAATGTGTAAATATCTTAGGGACTTGTAAAGTAAATTTAAATTACACTGTAGTCCTTAGGTGGTAGTATAAATAGAGGTGTCATTCATTTGCAAGGCATCACTCAAGTGTAAAGCATTCTTTAAGCTAATACAAAAGCCTTCTTCAAAAAGCTCTCTTGTTCTTTCTAAGTTCTTCCTTTTATTCTCTTAGCGATCTTAGCATAAAGGGTTTGCTTGAGCTTACAAAATCTTGCAAGAGTAGTGAGTAAGTTGGCAAGAGCCACACAGAGCTTTAACGAAAACTCTAAGTCCGTGACAACGTGGTGTCAGAGCGAGGTTTGCACTAAGGAAATGGCAACCGAAGGAGACGTAAACGCCGCTAGCACCACCAACTTCAGTCCGGATGGTGGAAAGAAGAATCGTAAATGAAAGAAGCACCAAAAGAATAATGAAGAAATGTTGCTCGACCCTACACCTAGCGAGGCACTAACATCTCATCCACATTCGACCACCGAAGCTAATGACGATGACTTTGGCGAGGAGGCCATTGACGTCACCACTGGAGAGGAATGGGTCGCAAGGGTTGAAGTGGCGAGGCAGGCTGTGGAGATATTAGGCCGGCGCATGAATGTGGCCGACGACAAGTTCAAAACTCTTGAAGACTTCACCCTTGAGGAGATCGAAAACATCCGTAAGGAGTTGGAGGGACTCCAGCGGGCCGAGTTCGAGATGAAGAAGGCCATCACTTCCTTGGAGTGCCGGCTCATGGAGGCGTTAAGCACAATTGAAACCATGAAAACCGAGATGAAGACACTCAAAGAAGGCATGGAAGATGGAGGATCGGCGTCACCCGACCGTGATAGGGAAGCCAGGGTCGAGGCTCCCAAGCCACCTATATTTAAAGGCGTCTGTGATGCTCAAGAGGTAGAGAACTTTTTGTGGCACTTGAAGAATTACTTCAAGTGTAGTCGGGTGAAGAGTGACGAGAACAAGATCAACACTGCCGTGTTGTATCTTTCGGAGATGGCCATGCTTTGGTGGAGGCGCAAGGAAGCCGAAATAGAGAAGGGGACGTGCACCATCAACACGTGGGAGCAATTCCGCGAGGAGTTCAAAAAATCCTTCTTCCCTAACAACGTCGTATATGAGGTTAAGTGAAAGTTCAAGGAGCTGAAACAAATGGGAAGCATTCGGGCGTACGTGAAAGAGTTCACAACTCTAACACTTCATATTCCTAACCTCACGGATTAAGACATGTTGTTCCACTTCATGGACGGACTGCAAAATTGGGTCGAGACGGAGTTGGAGCGGCGACAGGTCAAGACCATTGACGAGGCCATCACACAAGCCGAATCCTTGACCGACTTTAAGCATGACTGGCATGACAGGGCAAAAGGAAAGGATGCAATGAGTAGTCATGCCAAAGGTGGGGAAGATCGTGGCAGAGGCAAGGAGCAGTAGGCACCTCCAAGGTAGCATGACTCCCATAAACCGGGCAACAAGTGGTTCGTGCGCCAGAACTACACGGAGAAGAAGGCGCAGACCACCAAGGGAGATGGTTGCTACATATGCGGAGGACCGCACAACTATGCCAGGTTCCCAGAGATGAAAAACCTTGGTGCCATCCTACGCGAGCGGAAGGAGAAGGACGCACAAGAGCAAGGGCAGGACGTGGGCACGACGCAGTTGGGCATGGTGGGACTATGCGGTGCTATTGCCTAGCAGATAGAGAAGCCAGGAGACTTCAGCACGCAATATGTAGACATTTCCATTAATGGACGACCAGCTCGTGCCATGGAAGACTCCAGGGCCGAGGCAAACATTATGACCAAGACGGCGGCAGAAAGGTTAGGGCTGAACTATGTTCCAAGTAACACCCACCTCAAGATGGTCAATGCACCACCGACTCCCGTATGCGGAGTCGCCCAATGAGTGAGCATCACGCTAGGAAAATGGCAAGGTAAGACAAACTTTACTATCGCTCCTTTGGATATCTTTGACATTATTCTTGGGCAGGAGTTCTTCCAGCACTGCCATACGATGATCGACCCCTACCTCCAACGACTCATGGTCATGGAGCGGGGAGGGTCGTGCATGGTACCTTTAGTTAAGGTGCCAAAAAAGAAAGGACACACCCACTTGTCGGCTATGCAGATTGTGAAGGGCCTGAAGAAAGGGGAACTGACGTTTTTAGCCACCATTGCAAGTTTGGAAGAAGACAATGGTGCCAAGGAGCCCTTGCCACCGATCATAGAGAAAGTCCTTGAAGAAAACAAAGACGTGATGCCAGACGAGCTGCCAAAGACTCTACCTCCTAGGCGCGAGGTAAATCACAAGATAGAGTTGGAGGTTGGAGCCAAGCCACCCACATATGCACTTTATCGCATGGCTCCACCCGAATTAGAGGAGCTAAGGAAGCAGTTGAAGGAGCTCCTCGAGGCTGGTCACATCCGTCCATCTAAGGCACCTTATAGCGCGCCGGTACTGTTCCAGAAGAAGAAAGACGGATCCTTACGCCTATGCATCGACTACCGGACACTCAATAAGGTAACAATTAAGAACAAATATCCTATCCCACTCATCGCAGATATGTTTGACAGGCTTGGGCAAGCCAAGTACTTCACTAAGGTGGACCTCCGAAAAGGCTACTACCAAGTGCGCATCGTAGAGGGGGATGAGCCGAAGACAACGTGCATGACCAGATATGGAGCGTACGAGTGGTTGGTGACGCCTTTTGGCTTAACCAACACACCCGCCACTTTTTGCACGCTGATGAACAAGATCTTTCATCCTTACTTGGATCAATTTGTGGTGGTGTACTTGGATGACATAGTCATATATAGTAACACCTTGGAGGAGCACGTTGAGCTTCTGAGGAATGTCTTCCAAGTCTTACGGGAGAACCAGCTATACATAAAGCAGCAGAAGTGCGAGTTTGCCCAACATGAGGTACATTTTTTAGGCCATATCATCAGCCAGGGCAAACAACGGATGGACGAGGCTAAGATTCGGGCGATCCAAGATTGAGAAGCGCCCACCAAAGTGACTGAGTTACGATCGTTCCTTGGACTTGTGAATTATTATCGCAGGTTCATAAGTGGTTACTCTGCAAAGGCCACTGCACTGACCGAGTTGTTGAAGAAAAATAAGCCGTGGGTTTGGAGCGAGGAGTGCCAATAAGCATTCGAAGGTCTCAAGGCCGCAGTAACAAAGGAGCCGGTCTTGATGTTGCACGACTTTTCAAAAACCTTCGAAGTGCATACGGATGATTCAGACTTTGCCATTAGGGGAGTCTTAATGCAGGAGAGACACCCAATAGCATTTGAGTGCCGCAAGTTGAACGAGACTGAACGGCGCTACACGGTGCAGGAGAAAGAAATGACAGCCATCGTACATTGCCTGCGCACGTGGAGACACTACCTACTAGGCTCAAAGTTCGTAGTCAAGACGGACAGCGTGGCCACTAGCTACTTTCAGTCACAAAAGAAGATCACCCTGAAGCAAGCTAGGTGGCAGGATTTTCTAGCTGAATTTGACTACGTCTTGAAGTACAAGCCAGGAAGAGGCAATGTCGTGGCCGATGCGCTAAGTAGGAAGGCCGAACTTGCTGCCATCACGACGGTCCATTGTTACATTTAAGATGCAATCAAAGATGGCATGCATCATGATCCCGAGGCCAAGAAGCTGATGAAGTTAGCCTTCCAAGGCAAGACTAGGCGCTTTTGGGTTGAAGATGGCCTTTTGCTCACGTCGGGTCGAAGGATCTACTTACCCAAGTTCGGGACTATCAGGCGGCGAATTATTAAGGAAAGTCATGACATACCGTGGGCCGAGTACCCAGGGCAACAAAGAATGAGGGCACTGATCGAGGCTATATACTTCTGGCCGCGCATGCGGGACGATATCGATTGCTATGTGCAAACTTGTCTTGTGTGCCAAGAAGACAAGGTGGAGCAAACGAGAGGACTACTAGAGCCACTACTCTAGTGGAACGCCCATGGGAAAGCGTGACCATGGACTTCATCACTTCCCTACCTAAGTTCGACGGGTATGGGACTATCATAGTCGTGGTGGACAGGTTCTCAAAGTATGCTACCTTCATACCGTAAATGAGGCCGCTCGATTGTTCTTCAAGAATGTGGTGAAATATTGGGGGCTGCCAAGACACATCATTAACAACCGAGACCCCCACTTTTCTGGGAACTTTTGGAGGGAGTTGTTCGAGATATTTGGAACGGGACTTCACTTCTCCACTAGTTTCCACCCACAGACTGACGGCCAGATTGAACGCGTCAACGCCCTGTTGGAGTGCTACCTGCGGCACTTTGTCAATACGCACCAAAAGGATTGGGCCATAATCCTAGACATGGCACCATTTGCAAAGGAGTGAGTCCACCGGGCGCAAAACGTTTGAATTTGCGACAGGACAACAGCCCCAAACTCCGTATTCCTTACCTGCTGCCTTCTAAGGGAAGAGTTTAGGAGCCTACCATCTTGCCAAGGGATGGGAGGAACAGCTTGACACTGCCAAGTCCTACTTGGACAAGGCAACAAAGAAGATGAAAAAGTTTGCCAGTCGCAAACGGTGTCCAACGGACTACCAAGAAGGCGATATGGTCTTGGTGAAATTCAATCCAAGGCAGTTCAAAGCACTAAGGGGCGTTCATCAAAACTTAGTACGAAGATATAAGGGTCCATTCAAGATCATTGCTAGGTTGGGCAAGATCTCATACAAGGTGGAGTTTCCTCCACACTTCAAAATACATCCGGTGTTCCATGCAAGCGTCCTCAAGCCATACCATGAGGACAAGGAATATCCTAGCCGAAACCAATCGCGACGGCCACCCATTACTGTCACCACCTCGCATGACCGGGAGATTAAGGCCATCATAGACTATCAAGCCAAACGGAAGCGAGGACAACAAGCCAGTGCCATGTTCCTTGTGCATTGGAAGGGACAATCTCCGGAGGAGGCCACATGGGAGAGATATGAAGACTTGTGGCAATTCAAAGACCAAGTTCGGAAGTTTCTACAATAATGCGCCGCGGTCGTCGAATCATTAGGTGGGAGAGCGTGTGATGTTCCGCCACTTTGTCAGGTTGATTTCACATCCGGATAGGGGCAGAAGATTCTAGAGTTGAGGAGAGGCTTGCGGAGAACTCTAGAATCCTTTAGATTTCTCAAGAAGGCTATGGAAGGTCCTAGACCATGTAGACTTCTCTAGAAAGAGGCCAATGTGTAAATATCTTAGGGACTTGTAAAGTAAATTTAAATTATACTTTAGTCGTTAGGTGGTGTCGCACCCTATTTCGAACTTAACCGAAACAGTTCACAACATAATATGGCTGACACTCTGATTTTGGAAAAAAATTGTTTTGTTCATTTTAGAGTCGCCACCTAAATTTTAAGGGAAAAAAATTAGGAAAACCATTTTTTAAATATGTATATGTAAACTCAGTTTTGATTTGCGAAACCAGTGATATTCTGAGTAAGGGTTTTGGTTACTCGAGGGGAAAGTATTAAGCATCCCTCAGAGTCTATCCGAAGATAGTCCTTAAACTCAATTTAGGAAAATATGATTAGGAAAACTTGTTTATTTATTTGCTTTAAAAATCAATGATAAGTTAATTGGTTAGTTTCAGAAAAGAATAAAATATAAGATACAACATATATATGGCTTATGAAATAGATTTAATAGTAGTATTTTATCATGTAAAAAATAAAAAAATAAATAGATGTACTTAAAAGTATGTTAATTTTATACGTTAAAAATATAGATGTATCACAGTAAAGTTATCCTAAGAAATATATTGATGATGAATAAAAATCTGTCGTCTTATTAAGACGTGAAATAAAAATAAGATAGTAGTTGGGTGTAAATACGTAGTAATATGTGATGTGTAATTTGAATGAAAACATATAAGATGGAGTTTAAAAAAATGATACTAGATGTTAAAATATTATATAAAGGTTTGTGATATAAAATTATGTTTATTATAAAGTGTAGTATATACATGTAAGTTGTTTAGAACATATGAACACTTATTATTTATTTACATGTATAGACAAATTGACGATAGATTATATGTAGTAAAGTAATATGTATATTTAAATGTAGGCATTTATAAATTATAAAAATAAATAAATAACATTAGTAAAAGAGATAGTAGATAATACTAGGTTATGTGGAGAAAACATAGGATATATACCTTTATATTTATGACATATATATGTATGTATATTGTATTTGAACCTGTTGGCATGTCTAAAATTTGAAATGGCATGTTAAAAGATAAAAAAAAATGTTTTTAGCAATGTTTGATAAAAAAAAAAAAGGTAAGAATAGTCAATATACTTCATGAAGAGGTAATGTAAAGAGTATAAAAATAAAATTTGAAATAGCGTGTTACAAGATCAAAATATTTTAAACAATGCTTGATTCAAAAAAATAAGAATAGTCAATACATTTTATAAGGGGTGATGTAAAGAGTATAAAAATGAACCTAACTATTAGGACTCATTCTATAGTTACATTTAAAAAAAATAAAAATTCCACGAGTTAGTTATTTTAAAGTTAATTATTCTTAGCTTTTATATATCTCTAAATTCATTTGGAAGTCCCAATTCATGAGTTTTATTTTTCCCTACATAAGTACCTAAATGAATATTATTTCACCTTTTGAAACTTCATTTGGAAAACTTCAAAAAAAACTATAAGCCTTTCTTTTCAACTTTAAAAGGCCTGAAAGAATGTAATAAGTGAAGATGCTAACCCATTTTTTAAGAAAATATTTTTTATATCATTTGTTCTAAACGTGTTTCAACTAAATTCATAATAAATAATATTAGCTCACGTAAATAAACGTCAAAATAAAAGACAAGAAATATATCAAAACTTGAAAGTAAAGGTTAACCAACATATCAAAACAACATAAATAGGATGATGAAATAAAGGCTAAGAAAACATTGGACTCCTAATTTGCGAGACTCCAAGCCCTGCGATTATCCTAATTGATGTTGGCCTAA
Organism: Solanum gracilifrons; assembly: GCA_029582605.1. Lineage (NCBI taxonomy): Eukaryota > Viridiplantae > Streptophyta > Magnoliopsida > Solanales > Solanaceae > Solanum > Solanum gracilifrons. The sequence continues at coordinate 11,486 of JAJOOH010006360.1, read as the reverse complement.
TATTTTAGGCCAATAATGAGTTTCAAAGTGGAAACTCCAATTCTCCGGGGTTGTACATGAAACATAAGAAAGAAAAAAGGAGTAGGATTAGGAGAAACCTTGATTACGTCAGAAAAGTATTATAAACAGAAAAGAAAAGTTCAGTCATAGCAACAAAAATAAAACAAATCCTAAGGAAATAGTGAACCGAGCGAGCTCTTACTAACCAATATAATAAGCTTCAGTTAACAAACTAAAGATGACAAATATTAAATACCCATTACCTATTAACTTAATCCAATCTCACATTGTAGGTAAGGCAAATCCACATTTTGCAAAGTGCACATGCTCACAACAATGATGCACGAAGAACATATAATGAAAAAAATTATGTAACTTGACTAAGAATGCACATTTTCTTCCAATAAAGAATTTAAAGATATTGCAACTAAGTATACATGAAACTAATATGGCTTCAAACTAATGATTTAAACGAAGAAGAGAGGAAAAGGGTGATTTAAGGACCAAACATAAAAAAACAAGCTATTAGAAACCACAAATAAATCATTCTCTTTTGACATAGTACTTTAGAGTAACTTTTTAAGTATAGATTTGACTGCTTAAACAAGTAAATAGTGTTTATATAACAGAATTCTCATTGATATCACATAGTGATTTTTGTCGTTAAAACAAAACTCAAAGATGCCGAGACATATTTTAGAAGCGATGACAAGGATATTCACATGCTTGACGGGTTAAGGCCGTAACTTTCTCTTGTAAATGCTCCTAACTTCCTCCACTCTTTACACACTAGTTTACAATAAAGTGAACAAGAAATGATAAGAAAAACATGTTCAACCTCATTATCACAAAGACGTTTCGATATGCCCTTAGAGCTAAGAAAGAATGGGGTAAAGAGAAATTGAAATATAACCATATGTACTAACATAAATAATTCATCTCTTCCCATGTTAGGAATGAACATAAGACATAAGAAATTAACTCAAACTAGAGTGTAATAAACTAGACGACTTATTGTTGAATTAATATTTTTATCGAGTTCTTAACTATTAGTGATCTCTCATAAAACAATTAGACTTAAACAAAGGCACAATTCATGCTCACATTAATATTTCAAGGCATCAGATGATCTAAAAAATAAGCCAACCAAAAGCTTTCTTAAAAAAATATATATACAAAACTGTACAAAAATAAACATTTTATAAAAATATGATCTAAAACTTAGAATCACGATCTTGCACTAATTCACTTAATATTGGATCTTAATAATGATAAAAAAAAAAGAAAAGAATACAACATCCATCATATTCATCAATGTAATAGAAGAGAAAACAAAATAAATGAGCTTCATTACTTGAAGCTCAAGGACGTAAAAGTAACAATAAAACAGAAACAATGACCCATAAATATTGGTCGCATTTATATAGTTCGGCAGAGAGTAATATGAAAGGGAAGATTTTTAACTTGTATTGAGCAACAAACAGGGTCCTGCCGTCAAAGATTCTAACTTCTAAATTCCTCGAACTCGAATTCAAAACCGAAAAATGGAAAGATGAAAGAATATAGAAATTTTCTGAAATCTAATGTTTGAAGTGTGTCTTATCCCTCTTTTCTGTTTGTTCTCCGATTTTTCAATTTTTCCCGGATGTCGTTCCGTCATTCCTCGATGATCTTCGAATGAAGCCAAATGGTTCCTTTTATAGCAGATTTTGGGAGAGGAGTCCACTCTCAAACCTATTAGATTGAGGGCATAGCAAACCAAGATCCAACGGTTCTTTGCGTCCCTCACCTTTTCAGGCAAGCACCAGCAGTTCCTAGGCCTGCTTTGGATTAGCAAATTAGTTGGAAAAGATGCAAAGTTGACATGAGGAGGACATGACTGATGGACGACGGATGGATCTGGCCAAAAACCACCGGAAATTGCCATTTTTCGGCGGTTCATAGCCGTTTTGTGGCAGAGATTGATGGGAGAGGGGCGTGAAAGGTTCCTGGGGAAGAAGGAAAACATTTTGGGAAGGAAAATTTTTGGGGAAAAGAAGAAACAGACGTCTGCGGAAGGAGGAGAAAGTTTGAGGTGTGACTTCTGGAAAAGAAGAAGTGTACCGGTGATGGAGTCTTTTTTTTTTTGGAAAAATGTTAAAAATGTCTTGTTTAATTTGGGCCGTCCGATCGTTTGATCAGACGGTTAAGATAAATCAGGGATTAAAAGAAAAAGTTATATATATATACTAAATAATGGCAAAGCTTAATCTACTAGGATCATTAGATTTAATCGTAGGTTCAAGATTTAAGCTAAAGAAGCACAATTCATGTGCTCGCCTACGTGGCGTACACAGATTGGCCGATTTAAAGGGACTTGGATTGCCAAAATTGCTCAAATTAAAATCATTTAAATTATAACTACTTCTTTATTAAATAGTCATAATTTATTAAATTAAAAATAATTATTTTGCAAGACTAGCTTATGTGATAAAATTAGTCACTCTTAAAAATATAAATTAGTAACTCATTAATTAATTAAGTTTTCTCATTTTAAATAATGTACGAAAAATAACTATTGCGACAAAAGAAATTATAATTGAACAGAAATGGATTCAATTCTTAAGAACGACACTTAAAAAAAAAGAAGAGAAAGTAAGTAGTAGAATAATATTTTAATTTTTATAAGAAATTGGAATAAATTTATGAGGTAAAAAATAAATAATTAAAAAAATTTCCGTGTTCCTATAAAAATTTCATATGTATATATATATATATATATATATTTTAATTTTAATTATTATTATTATTATTAATTTAGTTAAATGTGGAAAGCCCAAATTGGGTGTCAACAGGTGGTAGTATAAATAGAGGTGCCATTTATTTGCAAGGCATCACTCAAGTGTAAAGCATTCTTCCAAGCTAATACAAAATCCTTCTTCAAAAAGCTCTCTTGTTCTTTCTAAGTTCTTCCTTTCATTCTCTTAGAGATCTTAGCATAAAGGGCATGCTTGAGCTTACAAGATCTTACAAGAGTAGTGAGTAAGTTGTCAAGCGCCGCATAGAGCTTTAGCGAAAACTCTAAGTCCGTGACACAATGTTCTTTAAGTTTTTAGTTCTCTTGGGTTTCTTTGTTTCATAGAGAAGGGAATACACTTGTGTATGTTTCTCAGAGAATATTTATGCTAGTCATTTTTCTGTAATTCTTTATTGGCAAAATACATAAATGGGCCCTTTAACTTTGCCTCATTTCACATTTGTGCTCTTCAACTTTGGGTATGCACAAGTAGGCACTTAAAATTGTAGAAACTTGAACAAGTAGACACATGAGTGCTACGTGGCACAATACACGTAGGACACCACGTAGGACAAAAAATGACATGTAGGACATGCGTGTCTATTTGTTCAAATTTATACAAGTTTAAGTGTCTACTTGAAGGGAATAACTGTGATTTGAAGCCAAGTTAAAGGGCATATTTGTGTATTATGCCTTCTTTATTCAACTAGCCTTTTTCCTATTTAACACTTGTTGATAATAAATTTTGGGGAGACTAAGCAAATACCCAATAAAAGTAAAATAATTACAAACATATATTTCTTTACATTCATACCCCGCTAAATAATTACACTTATACCACTAACTAATTTCTCTTGGTTGATGCTAAATCAGTATCATATATTGTATTGGTATTATTAAGCTGATAATTTCGCTTAACTGATACTAAATCAGTATCATATACTATATTGGAATCATTAAGGCTGATAATTTCACTTAATTGATACTAAATCAGTATATATATATACTGTATTGGTATCATTAAGGTTATTTCTTGTTCATAAATTACTTATTAGTCAATGATACTATAAGAGTATTTACTCTTATAGTATCATTGACTAATGAATAATTTCTGAACAAGAAGCCTTAATGATACCATAAAATATTTATATATATACTCTTATAGTGTCATTGACTAATGAGTAATTTTTGAACAAGAAACTTTAATGATATCAATATAGAATATATATATATATATATACTGATATAGTATCAAGTTAAACGAAATTATCAACCTTACTGATACCAATACAATATATGATACTGATTTAGTATTAGTTAAGTGAAAATTATTAGCCTTAATGATACCAATACAGTATATGATACTGATTTAGTATCAGTTAAGCAAAAATAATCAGCCTTAATGTAGGGGTATAGGATGTAATTATTTATGAGAGAATGAGTATTTCAGGAATTACTTTGGGTTTAGGTATAAACTTGTAATGATTTTAGATTTTATGGCCCATTTATGCAGTTTCCCCATAAATTTTATAATTAAGTCCCTACTTGTGTGTGGTTGGAGCTCAAAATTATTCTTTAATTATATGGATAAATATGGTTTTAAAGTTAGCCTTTGTTATAGTCTATTTTGTAACATCTCGCAACTAGAAAGAACTAGAAGGAAGTTTAAAATCTGGAAATAGTTACTTTTGGAAAGAATGAGGAAATCTAGAAATTTTTAAGTAAGTTAAAGTGAGTTTTTGGTCAACTTCAAACAATCATATCTGGAAATAGTTACTTTTGGAAAGAATGATCTTTCCAACGCCTCCAAGTTTGCGTGATTCCGAGTTCGTATGAGTGAGTTATTGTGACGACCCGAGAGCACCCGCTAGTCGTAACCGGCGTATTCGACCTCGAAGAGGTCAAATACAAGCCTCATGGATCATTCATTGCATACGATACTTAAAAAAAATAGAGGAGAACTTAAAACTTTCTTCACACACGAAGATACTTTCATTAAATAACAAACGGAAGACTTTCTAGACTTTATACAATATGTCTCAAAACCATCTAATACTTGAATACAACATTGGGACTTACCCCATTCAAAACTATAACAACACTACAAGACATAAAGGAACATGTTGGTTATTGTCCTCGAATCTATGAGGACTCACCAAGTCTTCATCTTCAAACACCTTAGAAACCTATCCATCAACCATGGAATATCAACATCTCCAAATCCCTACATTTTAGTCAAAAGGGAAAGAAAGGGGTTAGCACAATTAAGTACTAAGTATGGAAACCATGCAAAAACATGCTAAAAAGGACATTTGGTTGAAAGTCATGCCTTATGCCATTTTAGTAAAACTTCATGAATATTGACATAATAGACATATTATAGAACATAACCAACATATAAGACATTAACCACATTATAGACATACTCAACATTTTCACTAAGTAACTCATTTCATCATCCAAGGACCCTTATCTAAAGTTACCCTCAGACACACTTGAGTGAGACATGAAGTGGCCGCCCATACAACCTCTTCATACACACCTAAGTGTTCCTCAAGGCTACTATAGACAAGATCCATCATGCTTCAAGGTAGCATACTAAGTAACTCACTTCATTAACATAAGCTATTCATTCAACAAATCATTTAGACAATAAGTCAACATTCTTCTTTAAAGTCATTTAGGACACATTCATGCATTTAGGGGACTTCATACTTTAGTCATATAGACTTAGGGAACTCATTTTGGCACCTTCAAAGGCTACTCATGCCATGTGTAGATAGCATCCTATACTACTACCTACACGGTGTAGAACCTATCAAGTAACTAGAGTTCACATTAAGGGCATCAAGTTCTACATTTAAAGATCCAAGAGTCAAGAATGATCATAGCACCAATTTCCAAGAGATTCAATAACAAAGCTCGCCCAATATATACATCATGTCGTCACACCAAACACAAGCGAGTATCAAGAAAGGCTGACGCCTTGTATCAAGAAGGGTTAAAGTCCAATAATAAAGAGAATCAAGAACCATATTAAAAATGGCTTTCTAATTTGTACTTAAAATGGACAACTTCCATTCATAAGATGGACTAAAAATCTAGAGTCAAGATGGCAAATGATCCGAATCAAGAGGCATGCCAAGAGTGACAAAGTCACAGCCACAAGAAGGACAAGGTCCCAACAAGAGTGCCAGGTGATCAAACAGTCTGTACAAGTGGGCGAGTTACATGAGCGTCTTTAACGTCTTAAAGGATACCAACATGACAATGCCAAGTAACAAGAGGTAGCCAAGGTACCAAGATCAAATTTCAAATATTCCCGCAGTTACAAGAGTGCAAGTACAAGTTTATACACCAATCTCAGTGCTTTAGCAAAGAAACAGTCCAACACAACTTTGCGAGTTCAGACCGTAAACCAACAACCATTTCAAGGTCCTCAACTTGTTCACGAGTATATACAACCTTAAAAATACAATTAAATAACTTCTTTAACTTCTATTAGCTTAGTAATGTTGACGTAAAATAGGATCATCATCACAAGTAAGCCTAACATGTACAAATACAACTATGCTCCCAAAACAGTGAATCTGTCCAGCCTGGTACCTCAAGTCGCAAGCTAGATTTGAAAAGGAAAACGGCAAAACTAAACTTTATAACCTTCATGAAAGATGTAGGTACATCTCTAAAGGTTGAAAATAAACAAGAATCACCGCAAAATATATTTTGTACAAAAAGATATATTCAAAACACTACAGCTGATCATACAGGATTTCAATTTCTGAAATCTGGGCAGAACTTTCCCTAAGTTGCGTCCCATATTTCGTATCCATAACAGTTAAATTAGTGTTTTACATAAACATAAGAGTTGTAGGTATACGAGTTAGCTTTCCAAATCATATTTATTCATTGTAAACGAAGTTCTAGAGAACGAGATATGCATAAATTACCAAACACTACCCAGCTCAAAAACAGATTTCATCACTTACGTATGAAAGGATTGCCATAGCCTATCGATTTATATTCAACATAACTTTTCATTTATCAAGGAGAGCACCTAAATCTATCAAGTCAAGAGATGACATTCAACAATATAATGCACTTCACATTCCATCATCTTCATTCATAAAGAGAACATGCTTTCAATCACAACACCCTTGCATTTACAACATAATTACCTTTACTTTATTAGATTCTCATTCGACTCCTTCACATCACATTCACAACACAATATCATGGTAATACTCAATTATTCATATAATGCCTTCAAGGCCATGATCATAATACATTCAATAAGTAAACACATCCACCATAAGTGGATCACACATCAATCTATCACCATCCTAAATCAACTTTACATTAACAATGAAGTTAGGTCAACTTACCATTCTCCAAAGCCATAATCACCATTACTAAATTCTACCACAATTCACCAAAAGATAGGTGTAGATAACAATAGAAACCAATAATACAATTCAATCTAAACATAATTCAATAATCATCATGAAGATTAATTCACAAAATGCCCATTCAAGGCTATGAACCCAATTACTCAATTCACTAACAATTCTACATAATTAGATATAGTTAATGGCATAAATCAACAGCCCACAACAATCTAAACATAATTCTATTATCATCGAATCAAAATCAATATACCCACTTTATGGCGAAATTTAGGAAACTTGAAAATACATGGGTTCATGGAATTTTCTTTCTTAAAACCATCAACAAACATCAATAATAACATAAATCATCATTAAAAATCATTTAATGCAAGAACTCATGCTTAGAATCGAAATTTGGGTTTTTGTAGTTTTGGAAGAACTTTGAAATTATTTGGATTGAGCTCCTTGAAAGGAAGAATAATCAAGGATAAAGGATCCTCATACCTTAATCATCAAGAACCAAACGAAATTGAAGAAGAAATCAGTAACCACCATCAACCCTAGCTCCATCTTTCACCTTGATCTTCCATGGGGTTCTAGAGAGAACCTTTTTGAGAGAGGGATTTTGATTTTTGAAGAATGAATTACAAAAAAAATACCTTTTTAAATGTTTTAAAACCTTATATTGCTATTTAGAAATAATATAAAATATACACACTTCTTAATTTAACTAAAAAATAATATTTACGAAAACACCCCTTGCCCACATGGACTTACCAAATAAAACTAAGGCAAAGTCCAAGGGAGCTTCTAAGGGCAGTGATGCCTTTCGCCTTCCTTAAACCCTCTCTTGAACTTATACTTGGTCAAATTTTTGGAAAATTTCATAACTCCAATTTATGCTCAAACTTTTAAAATTCATACGTTAGGCTCTAGTTTCACTTATCAATTTTTTTTAGGGTCGCTACAGTTATGCCCTTTGGAAGTTGGGCTGTTGGATTAAGGAAATGTCCAATCTGGAATTTTAAGGGGTATTTTATCTTTTCATTGCCCTATTATTTTAATCCATTTTTAGGAGTTTGATATGGGTCCAATCAAATTTTAGTCAGTTTTAGAATTTGGAATTTCACGCTAGGGCTAAGGAGAAAGGAGAAGATAATAGAAGAATGAGAAAAAAAAGGGAAAATTCATCAAGATCGATCAAGAAAGTTGGTGTTTTGCCAAGGATTTACTTCTATCAGGTATGTGAAGCTCTCATACCGTTGGAATCGTTCTCCCACGTGCCAAGCATATTAATTTCAGTTTGGATTCAACCTAAAAGAGTTTGAATATTGATGATCTTGATATCTATTCTTGAATTCATATATTGTTCTTGAATTTGAGTGAGTTGGGAAGTTTTTGAGTTCCTTACGTCGCATCATAGAGTCGTTTCGAGTTAGATTCTTAGGTACATTTGTTGGGTATCTGTATCTAAAAGTAATTTGAGAAAAAGAACCGAGTTTGGGTGAATTGGGGTTGGAAAACGAAGAAGAAATTTCGTCGGATGAAACTAGGGGGTGGTCGCGCGTTGCGCGCCTAGTGCCTAGTTTTGAAAAATTCTGCTCCGCGTCGCGGAGCTGACACGAGGTGTTCTACCTCAAAAGATGTTTTCGAAACCAAAATTTAATTATGCCTCCGCGTCGCGGACCCACCTTCAAATCTTGATTTTTGGTCTTTTCTCATGTTTAGCTATCTAAAATCATTCCTAAACAACATGAAATCTTTCCAAACCCAAATCTTAATCCTTGAATCCATAATTCAATTCAAGGATCAGTTAAGAGTCAAGTCAAGATCAGTTCATAGTCAAGTTAAGATAAGTTCTTAAAGTTTTCCAAGAGTCTTTCAAACTTAAGTTTTCAGTTCAGTAAAGATGTAAAGTTGAAGTTCTTTTCTTCAAAGAAGTATATGGGGACTATGTATTCCCAAAGAGATTTAAAAATGTTTTCACATTTAAATAAGAACGGAAACTGAGATTTCCAAAGAGCCTTTGGGCTAGTTTTCAGAAAAGAGCAATAGCTTTCTAAATGAAGTAAGAAAGGAAACTGAAATTTCCAAGATAGCCTTTGAGCTAAGTTTTTTAGCACTAATCTCAAATCACAGAAGAAGTATGCTTTTTTAAAAACATAAGAGCTAGTATATTTTGGGAGTAATATTGTGCACCGAATTGGAGGTGACCATGGGTTCAGATAACTCACGTCTCCATAAAACCATGTAGCCACCATGGGTAGAAAAGGGTCATACTTTTTAGATGAACCTTTTTCACAATAGACTAGTGGATCCACTTAGTAGTTCAGGTCCTATATCTCTGGCCAGGTATAGGATGCGCTGGCAGTGTGAGGTAGATCGTTGTATCATCACTATAGCTCTTATGTGATGGTTGTCGGTTAAAGAAACTCCCACATAAGTTATTGTATTTTTATATACATCAATTTATTGTATTTTTACATACATTTCAGAGTTATGTTGTATCCTTGTATATACACAGAGTTGACATCATGGTTTTAAATAGCTTTTCTTTATATTACACTTGTTTTAAACTGCTTTATATTGAAATAAGTTCAGTTAAGTATTCATGAGTTGAGAAGAGCCAAGGTAAGTGTTTCTTTCAGATTGCCTTTCAAGCCTATGTTGTTTTAGCATTCCAACTCGCATACTCGTACATTCAATGTACTGATGTCAGTTGGCCTGCATCGTCTTATGATGCAGACACATGTAACTAGGATCGACATTTCAGCGCACTGTTGATCCAGTGAGCAGTTCAGAGTCAGACGGTGAGCCTTCTTGCATTCCGGAGGATCTATTTTCATTGCTTTCTAGTTAGTTCATTAGGATGTTGTGGGATTGTCCCAACATCCATCTCAGTTGTTTTAGAGGCTTTATAGATAATCAAATGTTAGTCCTTCGAGTCTTTTCATTATCATTTCTTATTGTTAAGACTTGGGTTGCCACTTTTGGCCAAGTTGAATGTTTAACCTTTAAACATTCTCAGTTATTTTATTATTCAGTTCAGTTAAGTGTTATTGATTATTATAAGTATGAATATTGTCTTCCGCTGAGTTAAGTAAGCCTGGCCAATGGTTCGCTTGGGGCCAGCAATGGTCTTCGAGTGCCAGCCACGTCCGAGGTGTAGACTTAGGGTTTGACAAACTTGGTATCAGAGCACAGAGTTCAGGAGTTCTAGGGAGTCTATGAAGCCGTATTTGTAGAGTCTCAGTTATCGGTGTGAAGTGCGCCACATCTATAATTAGGAGGCTGCAACACTTAGGAAAATTATCTCACTTATTTCACACTAATTTCGGGCATTAGAGTTTGATCTCTAAAAAGTTTCCTTCTAATTCGTGCTTGTGCATGTTTTCAGATAATTATGCCTCCACGAAGAGTTGTCAGAGCTCGTCCTGCTAGGCGTAATGTTGAGGAGCAAGAGTTACCAAATGCACCTGAAGTGCAACCTCAAGGGGAGGTCACTAATGTTGAATTCAGAGAAGCAATTAGGATGTTGAGTCAAGCTGTGACTAACCAGGTTGGGCAGCAAAGAGGAGCTCAACAAGAAGGGGCTGACACTTCAAGGATTCGTGAGTTCTTGAGGATGAATCCCCAAAGCTTCACTGGTTCGAGAACTACTGAGGATCCATAGAACTTTATTGAGGAGTTGAAGAAGGTATTTGATGTGATGCATGTGGCAGATACTGAGCGAGTTGAACTAGTTGCATACCAACTGAAGAGTGTTGTTAGGACGTGGTTCGACCAGTGGAAAGGGGGTAGAGCTGATGATGCACCACTTGCGAGTTGGGCATGTTTCGAGAACGCTTTCTTGGGGCGTTTCTTTCCTAGAAAATTAGAAGCAAGAAAGGAGAAAAGGTCAAGCACCCTAGTTCAAGAACGCATCAAGTTTTCTTCAGTTCTATCTCAAAAATCAAAGGATTTCTTCGTGAAATTCATCACCAGGTATGTGAGATTTCACTAGTGGGCTCCTTTCTCCCATTAGGTCCCTAAAATTCAGTCAGATTCTTGATTCCATGATTATGAACAGACCTAGGGTTTCTAGAATTTCAACAGATCATCATGAATTAGTTATTTAAATATTCCAAATCAGATTATCGTGTTATTGCTCAATTTATTGCATGAATTTCAGAACCCTAGCTATGTATTTCTTTAGTTCTTGAATTACACATGCTAGGTCAGATATTTTAGTATTCAGTTATACATGCCTCAGTTTATGAATGCATCATTATCAGATTAATTGTTGCATTCTCAGTTTGCATGTTCAGTTCGAGCTATCCAGT
>JAJOOH010006359.1:0-15302 GCA_029582605.1 Solanum gracilifrons | reverse complement strand
GTGTCAATATATATATATATATATATATATATATATATATATATATATCCAAAATTGAATGTCTCATTTCCGATGAAGGGGTGTCGGTTGACACCCCCTTCTATAACTATAAGGGTGGGTCCGCCCTAATTTCTGATATACACTCGGACGAAAGAAAAAAGAATCCAAAGTACGGTAATAAAAAAAATATGAGAACAAGATACAAGTAAAATAATATCTAGTAATACATATTTTTTTTTAAAAAAAAACGTTAATATTAACTAATACTACGACGAAAGGGAGTTGCTCGGATGGTAAGCACACCTCACTTCCAATCCGAAGGTTGCGAGTTCGAGTCACCAAGGGAGCAAAAGGGGTGGGAGCTCTCTGGGGGAGGATAAAAAAAAAACTAATACTACTAATAGAAAAGCATATAAGAGGCTATATGGACCAAAAATTAGTCAACTAAAAGTTAAATAAACCTATATCTAATTATTACAAGAACAAAAACTAAAATTCATCAATAATTAAGAAACCAAAAGTGCAATTATCCCTAATGTAAAGGATAAACAAGAGGGTGCGTTCTAATATCAATCATCAACTGCAAGCATTACATGGTAAACCATGATATTGCTATGATATTAGCAAGGAGAAAAAGTTTAATGCATGCATTAGTATGATTAAAAATACAATTGCTGCTCAAAACCTTTTCCACAATCACTCCACCGTAGTCGTGGAGGATATTTTAAATTATACGATGCATTATGTTCTTTACCCACCAAATCAAACAATTGCATAAGAAATAATCTCAACATAAATAATACCCAACATTGCAAATTCACTTTATTCAACATTATTTTTATACACCCTACCAAAACGGCTCTTTTAGTATTAACTTACACTAACTAGTCTAGAATTGAGATATGCAATTGGTTGACATAAAAATGTTTGACGCATGTTTTGGTACAAAACAGCTAATTGAGTTCTTAACACAACTTGGTCAAGTAAACTAGCCTCTCATCACCTTCAGAATGAACTACATGTATCAACAATATATAACACAAAAAGTGGAAGGAAAAAAGAAAAACCAATCACAAAAACAACATTCTCAATGTGATCCCATAAGTAGGATATGGGGAGGATGGAGTGTACGCAAACCTCACTCCTACCTTGGAAAAGGTAGAGAAGCTTCCGATCATCATCTGTAAATAATACCACTACACAGGAAATATATCCAGAATGATGCTTCCTCCAAGAAGCTCGCGTATTTCCTAAACAATCACGATTCACAATTACCATCACTACGATGAGATGGTAACTATAATCCGTGACTTTCAAGATCGAAAGCATTCAAAATAGTGCACGTCGAAATGAATAATCCAGCTTCAATTTCTAAAAGTAATAAAAGTATTTACAGAAACTGAAAGCTACAAAAGTTGCTGGTCTGGGGAAAAGAGGATCCAAAAACAACTGAAAAGAACATGTTCCTTTTCAATTTACACCTACACTTCCCTAATATAACTTAATAGCTTTGTATAGGCTACTATTCTTTATCCTAGTAATGTTGATCACCTTGTTTATTTTTTCTGTATGTATCCGCATCGTCCTTGGGATGCGATCTATCGAATGTAACTGTCCAAAATAATGTATAGCTCTAAAAAGAGACCAGACCAGAACTCTACTGAACTTCAATGAAAAAGCAAATCTCCTTCGTTAACCCAACGAATAAACTTCTCAGAGTATTGCCGGTGTATCTCCTTACTCACTTTAGCATCAACACTGATTTCTCCGGGAGTTTGCACCTTCTAAAATAAGAAAGTTGGAAAGGAAGAGGAATTAGTCGTGCACATAACATGTATAAAGAAGATAATAACAAGGTTCGATCAAGCTTATTCTAAGCTCTGAGTGAACTGACCTTCAAGCTTGCCCCGGAATTAGGAGCTGAAACGTTTGTTTCTGCTTTGAGCTCATTTGTCATGCTATTTGATGACATGCCCCGAGATGGAGAACCTATGATTGAAGATCTGCAAAAAACAGAATAAGCTTAAGAAAAGTACTACCAATATAACAAATAAGGCCGTTAAGACCATGTTTTCCTAAAACGTTCAATCTGACGTGTATAAAGGTGGTGCATTTGGTCATTAAACACGAAGTTTACCTGTCATATGTTTCTTCTTCACAAGAATTTCCCGATGAAGAGAGCCAATCAACATCTAAAAAATTTGAGGAATCGAACAAAGCACCTTCATCAAATTTAAAGCTACTACTTCCGAGACATTGATCTAACTGTATATCATGGAAAAGCTGTCTGCTTGACATTGAGGGGTTGTACCTATAACAAGAAGAAAAGCACCGATAGCGATGAGTTATCGAAGTAGGAATATTTTTCCAAATATCATCACATCAACCCAAGTAAAAGATGAAGAATAAAAAGTTTGAAAACATACATCACATGTTAAGACCTCAGTTACAACATAAGTCTTTGAGCAAACAGAATTTTTCAAGATGCAACATGGCAATACCTTATCCTCACATACAGCCATGAGGTTAAGGTATGTTCTTTTTCGGTAAGAAATCATACATTATCTTTGCATATTGCCATTAACAATATTTCTACCGCTAGTAGCAGTCAGCAGCCATTCGATGAAGAAATATCCGACATCATGAATCACCTGAATATGTTACTGCTTCAAATGAATTTATGAAGCACAGAAAATCTAAACCGAGCTACCTGGTAAACGGAATATCACTGTCACAAGTAGAGATTTCTGGTGATGACTTCGAAATACCCTTACAACCTTTGCTACGTTCAGTCAAAGGCTGGTAAGTGTCTTCAGTCTGATCTATGTCAGTGTCTTTACCCTGAGAACTGCTTCCGCAACTTATGTTTCCTTCTGATAGCGATCTTTTAATATATGACCTGCGTATTAACAAACTGCTTTGCTAACAGCTTTGATACAATTGTGTCTGGCAAACAGAAAAAGTTTCTTTCTGTTTTGGATACTTCACCAGATTACTTGAAAGACAGCTTTAATTACGCGGTGGACACGTAATCAGAATCACCTTTAACCTTCATATCGGTTAGATGGTTACACCTTCATATCAGTTAGATGGTTACAAGACAGGCTTACAGTAATGACAGGCATAAAACAGTGACATAACACTATAACAACCAAATAGTGATTCTACAGAGTGACCTTTAAACAGTAAAAAAAAACAATCTAGAAGAGAGAAACAAGCGATCGATAAGTCTGCCTTGTAATGGCTTTCATACCTAGATCTTTCTGCAGTTGGACTTGATCCATGCTTCCTAACATCATAATGCTGGTCTGGATTCAATTCCCACAGAGCTGGCCCACCCTCTTGTGGCTGGAAATGGCCCAAGAACCTGGAAATGGTAATGTTTTAAAGTTGCACGTATCTTTTTGGAATAACAGCCTGACAGAACTTATCGTAAAGGAAATAATTCACATACACATTTATGGCGTCTTGTTTCTCAGGGTCCATGTACGCATTACGGTAGAAACGCTGGACCGATCGAATGATCTCTTGAGACCTTGTTGTTGCTTTCCATTGACCTCGCATTTCTGAAAATACCTGTTTAGGTTCATATTCATCAGTATGGCAGATCATCAAAAAACAAAAGTTGTCCCACCATCCCATCCACTTAAATGAAGATATCTTAAAAGGAGGGCATCGGAAATTCAATGGACTGAAAGACAGATTACCTTATTATGTGCAGCAGAGCCACCATATTGCAGTGAAAGAGTGTCTCCCATTTCTTCGTAGATCTGCATTAGGTCTTGTGCTAAAGGAGAATGTGAATCAATGTTGATGTTGTCTACATCTACAAAGCCTAAGGCATGCAGCTGATGGGACAGAGCGACCAGTCCATAGGCATACTGGCCAACATTTGTGCGATCCAAACAGTCTACACAATTCGTTCTTAAGACTCCATTTTGGACTGATGAAACTTTGACACAGTAAGCTCCACGCTGTTTGTCACACTCATTGTCCATTTCAACATCCATTTCGTCAAGGTCCTCTTTAACATGGTCTCCTCTATCATCACAACTACATCAAATATGATCGACGTGAAGAGAAAATAAAAAAGAGCTTCGATGCTCTTGAAAGAGCAGCAAACACGAATTGAACCCATATAAACTACTGAAAAATACCCCATATCAACTAGATTGCAACAAAACTATATATAATTAAATGCACCACACCGAGGCTAAATTTAACTTATGCCTCAACATATACCCCAACCAACACATGGTGAATGCAAAAATACCAAAAAAAGTCAATCAAACATCTAAGCTCCATAGCACAAACAGTTTTGCGAGATTCTCCCAAGAAATGACAATTTGAGAACAATCAACTCTCACAAACTAAAATCTTCAAAAGAATCAGTTTGATTGGCAACTTACCTGACAGGCGACAATTTTTGCAACTCCTCAGTTCTTGAAGTAGGGATAAGCTGACAGTGTAAAAAGCCAGTTAACTCCAAAGCATTAGCAGCCACATCACCTAGACGTATCAAGGCCATTTTAGCTTTGCTGTAAGAGAGATGCCAGATTGTCATCAAACCCATAGATCAGTACGATAGATTCAAAAATAAGAACAACTACAAAGATAAAATGAAAAGGAGAGGCAGCGACAACATACATTCTCGGGCGTTTGTTTATATCCCAGTGAAGAAATCTCAAGCGGTCGTCCTCAGGAAGATCTTTGTTTAAGAACTCAATAGCATTAGCGAATTCTGCACGAAGAATCATTTCTCTGGGCCTCTTCTCAAGAGTCTGTTTAACATAAAAATAGCAAACAATGCAAGGGGGAAGTGTCAGAAAAAATCACAGTACTGCTTGTACTCGAAAAGTAAGAATAATGGACTGAATCCTGAAAAATATTACCTTAATCAAGTTCAATATAATAATTGGATTTCCATATCTTTGAACAAGATCTTCAAAGTGAAGTTTGGTGGCTTCAAACTTAAAGTCCCTCCTAGACACTAAAAGATAAGAGAGTCAACGAAAATTGAGAAAAAAATACTCAAAAAAATCTTAAGTATCTATTGGTAGTACATATGATGTCAGGTTTCACAGTCAAGCGTGAAGTTTCTTGAGACCAAAAAAGAGGTATTGAACCACGGTTCTGTACAACAGAAGTTGCTCCAAAAGGGGACCCTTCAGGTACATCTTCAAATACAATTTGTTCCGTCTCAACATCATTTGCTACACGGCCCTTCTCATTTACTCCTCTTTTTAAATATCTGTGTTAAATAGAAGGAACAAAACTTGGTTAAGCACTTACTGATGTTCAGGTCACTATATACTCACATTAAGAATTCACATGAAAAGTAATTTAAAACACCTAAGAGATAAGAGAACTATTTCATAATTTGGTGTTACGTTAGTTCCAGGCCACTTGCCAAGACTTAAATTAGCAAATAAAGGATGACATAAGATTCTATACGAACCTGGTACCAGCATAATGGCGAGAGCGTCTAGCAATAAGGGTTAAGATGAAGTCTTGCGAAGAAATTTTAAATGTAGCCTGTTCCACAAAACACAAGAAAATCATAAACGGTTGAAAGTATGATCCTACTTATGGTGCCATTAAATAAGTAAAGCAAACATAAATGATCACAAAGATATATTCCGAGATAAAATCACAAACTGTACACATCCAATTATGGTATCATATCAAAAAGCCCTATCTGCCCAGCTATATTGAGCTAAGATTCAGATTTCGCAGTTACTTGTACAAATTTAAAAGAATATTTTCAGACAGAAATACCTGCTTAAAAAACCCATAGACTAATGCAACAGTCCATTGAGTATTTTGGAGTTGATTGTGAATTTCTCGAGTCAAGAACTCATTCCATACAAACATTGTCTCATAAATGGCGACACCTGTCTTTGAGTTGCTCAGATTCTTTTGAAAGCTAAGCATTATATGATAGGAGTAGCTGAAAAAGTAGTCCTTTGTGAGATCCATCTTGCGCAGGAGCTTTATGTATCTATTTCACCGAAACAAGAAAAAAAAAGAAACAAAAAAGGAACGAAAAGAAAAAAAGTTAAGTAAATATCACTTTTGATGCAACAAATAGATAAAGGGTAGAGGAAAAAATTTTGAAATAAAAAATTCAATATTTGTGTTGCTAGAATCCTGAAGATACCTTGTCTCATTCAACATGTAAAAAATAACATCAGAACACCACTGTAATTTGCCCCTGTACATTTGCAGGAAATGAACTGGCACTAGGCTCTACGAATGACTTAGCTATAAAAGGATCATCTATAAACATTCTCTGTATACTCATCCCGTGAGCATCTGAGTGAATCGGTCAACATGAAATCCATTGGACAATGAATACGTTACAAGGTGTATTGCTAAAATAGAGTAGCAATTACCTCAGCAACATAGGACTACTTACAGATGTCAAAATAAGATAGTATCATCCAAATAAAAGAATATTAAAACACAACTAGAAGTGGTTTCATAATCGTTCCATTATAATGCCTTCCTAAAAATCCTAGGTACAGTTTACATTGACATGCAGAATTGACGAAAGACCTGTTCTCATCCTTAGAATACGCCATTTTGGAAAGCACCGTAGAATTGGGAACCGGGAACATCTCGCTCTCAGTGATAGCGTAAACAACATGACCACGTATCTTTCCGATCTCTCTTCTTTCAGTGATAACCAATAAGTAATGAGCTCCCAAAAACTTTATAAAACCTAAGACAGAAAAGAAACATTAGTTGCGTTCACATATATAGAAAGAAAGCGACACTTCGGAAGTATAATATACCAATAATTCCATAGCATAGACAAACGAATTTAAGCCCTCCAGTAGACTTGTTTCCTTCATGTATTCTGCTTAGGAGGTCTAAGTATTCACGTTCTGAATATATGGTGGGATCTTCATGAATGAGTAGCTCTGAGGATTCTAATCTATCAATCTTTAATACTTTCCAAATAGTTTTGCTATTATCCCATCCTATCATGTAAAAATTCTGCCGTATATAAAAAATAAGTTAAATATAATCGAGCATTTAGTATAAGAACAAGGCATAATTAATGACTATAAAATTGCGCATAATGACATATTTAGGTTGAGTCAGTCAGTTCAGCATAAGAGAGAAACAGAACCTACCAAAATAGGAAAAATAACTAAAACCACATATCATTTCAAATCTATAGTCCTAGAATCTCGTAGAATAAATATGTTGAACACTAAACGGGTTAAAAACATGTGAGATGGTACCTAAATCCATACTCAATAGCATTTATTACTCATTATTGATGCATTCATTAATGCAGGAACTAGAAAACTAGGGAAAAAGAGGCACAAAGCTTGCACAGGTTAAATGCACCTAGCAAGTTGAACTCACACATGAGCTTGAACATAACATTCTTTTTCACATTCAACCATGAGAGCGCAACTTGAGCCATCAAAGCTAGTACGCAAACACGAGCTTGAACATAACTAAAGCTTATCCAAAAAGTGAAATCAATATATCTCTTGAGATTGAAAAAAGTAATGGTTATACATTTGAAACCATACTCCAACAATCTAACACAAAGAGATGTAAATAAACACACAAAAATCGAATAGTACAACTCTACATTCAACAAAAACAATCACTCTCTCCTTCCCATTTCCTTTCTCTTCCAGAGTCAATCAACTAACTTTTATCCATAAATCCAACTACATTCAGTTTAAATTAAAATTCAGATACTCAAACACAACGCAAAACGATCAAAAACACACATTTTTAAAGTGTTGGTCAAACTTCATCAATTTCACAAATAAAAAACATGCAAACATTTCGAGATAGAAATGTAAATTTTCTGTCTCTAAACTACCAGAAGAGAAATGAAATGACAAAAAACGTTTCCAAGTATATACCGAGCGAGTCTCGTAGAGCCGAAACTTCTGCAGATAAAAATTGTTCTCTTTCGGTGGCTGCAAATTGATTTCATGCCTTTCCTTGCTATCTATTTCCATCTCCATGTTCCTAATCACAAAATTCAAAACCAATCAGTTGCTCATAAAACTGAAAAAACGAAAAAAAATAAAATTTACAGGTCAACTCACTCCTACAAAAATTTAAATACTTCAAAAGCTATTCCAAACAGAATTCACAAACTTTAGAATCAAAATCACAAGTTCAAAAAATGAATAAAAAAATAAAACCGACTTGATAAATCACAAAGAAAAAAATGATGAAGAAATGAAGAAGAGATTAACCGGTGAGACGGTGAATTCTCCCCGGCGGTAGGGGAGAGTTGCGAATGGCGGGGTTTACAGATCGGAAATGGAACAGCTCCGGCGACTCTGTCCACAGAATAAACGGAGCATATATATATAAATAAAAAAAATGAAGATTTATGTAATTTCGTACAGCTCAGCGTACAAAGGAACTTTTCAAAATCACACTATGTAATAATACAATCATCATCTAGCTGGTGGTCCTAAAAATAATTTTTTTTTTTTAAATAATTTTGTTTTAAACATTTTGAAGAAAAAAAAAATCATTTTTTCACGTTATAATATTTTAAATTATTTTTTCTATCTAGTATTGTTTGGATAATAAAGTACGCAAGTTTATGAGTTGAATGAATTTATGAATCGAATGAACTATTTTTACGTATTATGATATGATGGAATTTTTTTTTATATTACTACTCTCTCATATTGTACGTGAAAGTTACGTGGCTCGCCAGTAAAATTTTACGCATAAATTATTTATAGCGCGAAGTTTATCTGAGTAAGAATTATTAGTATGTTATATATAATAATGCGACGTTAAAGATTTATTTCTTTTGTCAAGAATTACTCAGATAAATATGTTAGTTTAGAAATGAATTACGATTTCCAATTCAATAATCTCATTATGGTACCGAAAAGTTACGTCACACCAATTAGGTTTTATGTAAAAATTGTTCATGATACGAAATTCATTAACAATAAAGTAGTTAATAAGTTACATTTAATAATGTGATGGTAACTTTAATTCTAATAATTATTACTTCGATCAGAACTCAAAAACAACACAAAATCTAGCAAAGTCACCAAGTCTGTTTATCCTACTTTTCTTAATTAGTTTTTATCATGATTTTTTACGTTTTCATTAATTTTTTATAAACTATTTTATATTAATTTTTCTTGAGTAGGTTTACTAGAAACCGTTTTTCTATCTTTCAAGATAGGAACAAAATCTACATACATAATATCTTCTTCAAACTTCACTTGTAGAATTACCGTAAATATATTATTGTCGAGATTGCGATAGATAAAATTAGGAAATATCTAACTTAATTTTCAAGTAGTTGAACCAAAAGATTAAAAATCGTCATGCACAAGTTCTAAATTAAATAAATTGTATGACTTCCCTCTTCCTCAATTAAATATATTAGAAAAGTTGACATAAGCATATATAATATTATCAAATGTTTCATTCATTTACATATATTATAATCTATATTCCTTTTAATCGATAGTTTAGAAAAATTCAACAATAGAAGACTTTTTGATCGTGTTATATCAAAGGGAATCACGTTGGCAAAAGCGTAACATTGTCGATTGTCACATTTAGTTACGATTATTCTTATAATTAATTATCGGATTAGTTACGATATAATTATATTTATAATCAATAGTCATATCATTTAACTATGGTAATTTTATAATTATCGATTTCACTAAATTATAATTATATTTATAATCGAGTGTCTCATTATTTAATTAAGATTATTTTTATTTCGACTATATTATTTAATTAAGATTATTCTTATAACTACGAATTTTCTCGTGTAATTACAATTATTTATATATTTGATTGTCTCGTTTAATCATGATTGTTTTTATATATAATCTATATTGTCTAAAAAAATTTATAATGAGTTTACGACTATTTTTATAATTCCATATTCTTATAATTGACTATCTCATTTAGTTACGATTGTTTTTTTGATCAACCGTCTCATCATTTAGTTATAACTATATATTCTTATAATTGATTTTTTCACCATCTAACAATGACTATTCCTATAATTGATTTTTTCACCATCTAACAATGACTATTCCTATAATTGATAGTCTCATTTAATTGTGGTTATTCTTATGATCATCTGTCATATTATTTCTTATATTTGATTGTGTCATCATTTATTACAATTGTTCTTATAACTACTAGTTCCATTTATTCTTATGATCAGTTGTCTCATTATTTTATTACGACTATATTTACAAGTAACTATTCATTTTATTTTATTCTATGATCGTAAGTCTCATTTTTTAATTACCGTTATTCTTGGAATAGTATGATCAATTGTCTCATCATTTTATTATAGTTATTTTTATTATTGACAATCTCATTATTTAATTAAGGTTATTCCAATATATAATTTAATTAAAAATAACACAACACTTAAGACAATTCCAATCATCACAACTCATGTGGAGAAGGGAATATAATATATCACACCAAAAAACATATACCATAGAAAGAAGATAGAGCTCACATTAGAAACATGACTTTGAATTAACATTTAACTTAATCACATTTTCCTTAACCTCTAAGAAAATTCTATGAGAATTCACAATAATCATAAAAATGATGGTATATTCTAATAAAATATTTTTTCTCATAATAAAATATTCTTGAATTTCCAATTACATAAGAAAGTAGGTACAAGAGATAACAAAAGGACAGGGAATTAAGATACGGAGAATAAAACTATTATATAAAAATTCTCAAATTAAAATCACAATACTTTATAGTAAGTCTTATAATATTGCATTATTTAATTTAAATGTTTATAATCTTTCTTTCAAACATCCTAATAATTATGTTGCTAGTATTTTTTATTTTTTTAAAAAAGACACAATGACCTCATATTTTTTATTTTTTAAAAAAATAGATAATATTTAGGTGTGACATGAGTTGTTCACGAAGGGGGTTGGCTGTGTATGACATGGAGAATCTGATATGTGCAAGATTGGCCGATTGCAATTTTATTTGAAATAATTATTTTAAAAAAAATTATAGTTACATTGGAAGTATTTTTCTATTTAAGAAATTTCAAAATCAAAATAGATCTAAATAATAAACAGTGTTTGACTCATTACTAGAAATAGAGTTTTTTTCCGGCGCATATCAATAGAAAACTTATGTTCTAAAATATGATTTTTCACCTTCATATCAACCAAATCATTTCACTAAAGAAATGCATGATAAAAAATAATTTTTTATTAAAATATCGAAAAGCTTCCTAATTCTTTCTTGTAAAAACATTATTATTTTATTATTCTCGCTGATTCAATCGGAATATGTATGATAAAAATAGATATTGAGTATTATTTTAGTGAATAATAATAACTTTTTAATAGCACATTTTATCCGTAAGGTACGATTTTTATCCTTTCGTTTCAATTTGTTTATTTTATCTTGCTCTAGTTTTAATAAAAAAAATTATTTTATTTTATTTTTCATCTGGTGTTCGATACAGATATTGGAGTCCGACTAAATCTGAATTTATGCCAAAATGTCACACATTGAGGGTAAAACGCTCCCTAACAAAAGCAATTTCGCACCTAGGGGAACTCCCGAGAAGTCTCATTTAGAATGAAAAAGTATTTACCACTCCACCATATTTTTTGTTGGTTTTTCGAAAAAAAATTAGTTCACACTTTTCCTGTGAAATATTAATATTTAAGATCACATGTTATAAAAGTGTTCTTTCATTTTTTTTAAATTTTGTATCAAATTAAAACTAGACAAATAAATTAAAACGAAATAAATAGTTTAGGAGGTGTCACGTTTATATGGTTTGGTGGAAGTGACAAAGGATAAGCACGTGCCGTAATGACACAATTATTGTCAGAACAGTCCGAGGAAGTGTGTGGGACCCTACTGCCTGAATAGAAGACAAAACAACTATGGGAATCCAAAATACATCACTAAATTATCAAAATTAAGTTGTTTTCTAATTCAATTAAGAGAAAATACATAAATTACTTCCTAAATTTGTCTGCACAATTTACTTTAACATTTTAATTATATGGGTATTTGTTTACCCCCTAATTTAATTTGAAGTGAATTTTATTACTCCTTAAAGTGTGACGTGACAAAATTTGTATCACCAACTTTCTATAAGTGCGTGAGACAGAAAAAAAATCAAAAAACTGACACATGTCATCTTTTTATTGGATGACATATTTAATAACTTATTTTACTAATTTTTAAACATTTTATTTTTCAATTAACTTCTCTTCTCTGTAGCTTTTTTTTTTTTTTGCATCTTCTTCTTCCTTTCTTTTTCTTTTCTCAAGACTCTTTCTCTTTCTTATTCTTTTCCTTCAATTCAAAGTAAACATTTACTCATTTACTTCCAACTGTAACTTTTTTCACATTTCTTCTTCTTCTTCTTTTCTTTTCTGTTTTTAATCGTTTCTTCTTCTTCTTTTTCTGTTTTTCTTTGACAAAAATTTTTGGTGTTTGATTCATTGACACTATTTTCGACATCAAAAAAGATTATTAGATCTATGAGTTTAAAGAGTTATCAAAAAAAAGAACCCGATTTTCACAAAAAAAAATTCAAAGATATTGTTGGCAAAAAATTGATTGTGGAGATTTCGTCCAATTCATTGATAAATTAACATTTTTATGTACATAATTTTTTTAATTTTCGAGGAAGGTGGTATGCTGTAATTAAAAATTGAACTGAAATTGCAATTGAAATTTGAATTATAATTTGTAGATTGAGGGGTAAATTCATTGATGGGTTTAGTTTTTAGCTCAATTTTAGATATAATCATGATGAGTGTAGAAATTGTTGGTTTAATGTGGAAATTGATGTCTACAAATGGAATATTGAAACCTATTTTCTTACGAAAAGAAAGAAAATTGGAGAAGTTTTTTGTTATTTTTTACATAAAGAGAAAATTTCACTGTAAAAAGAAGAGTTGTTGTTGAGAAGGTGGCAAACATTGGGGAAGACAATTAGTGATGAAATATTTTTTTATTATGGAGATTTAAGTAATTAATTAGAAATTTAGTTAATATACACGTGGACGAATAAAAACGCGTGTGACTCAACAACACCCAGCCTTCAACTGGGCTAGTGATGGAAGGGTTGAAAAAAAACTCTTAAAAAATGTTAAGGGGGTATTTAAACATCCGTATAATTAAAGTGCTAAAGTAAATTATACGGATAAGTTCAGGAGAGATTTTATGTCTTTTCCCTTCAATTAACTCTTTCTTTGAGTAATAAATAGATTTTTATTAAGATCGCATACATCAAATGTGTTTGCGCACATGACACGATTTGGAGAGCACTTGAGTTAAATCTACTTTAAATACTCTCTTCGTGATTCGATCGTGTTTACTTGTTCAATAATAATTTAGAATATCATTATAATAGTAATAAATAAAATGACAATTTACTATATAATCTTTTGGATATAATAAATTTAATATTTTTATAAATATATCGGGAAATAATTATAACTAATAATAAGGGTAAATTAGGAACTAAGTAATAATTTATTTTTTGATTTTTTTAATTAGACAAGTAAAAATAAATATCTGTTTTTTTAAAAATCAAAATTGAGAGATGTCCCCTCGGTTATTTTAGTCCAATTTTACGTGAAAAATATATTTGAAATTATTTAATTACATATTTATTAATTTTTTCTATAGTTTGAAATAATTCATATTGTCTCATCAATTAATAATTTCATACCAGATTTCAAGTCAAATAAATCTAGATACATTAAAATAGGGTGAGATGAGCGAAATAATCTATATTTCTCATATACATGTGAATCATACTAGATACATGTATATGGATAACAAAAACAATCCAGGCACATTATGTATATAGATACATTGGGAGAGAGAAGAGAGAGGCGAGTGAGAATGTCAGATATATGTAAATCCACTTAGATAATATATGCATTTGAAATAAATGACATCTAATTAATTTTAACTTCATATAACTAAGATATATATATATTTGAATGCGTTAAATACATGTATCTAAAATCCAAATTTTAATAATTCGATTCATAATATTGAAAACTCGCGTGAAGGAAAGTAATTTGCTCTTAAATTAATAGGACTTGTGTTTTATTTTTCATATGCATGCACTCGGTTTATTTCTGGAATTTATTTGCTCGAAAAACTAAATGACAAAATCGGTGGATAAACGTCAATTTTGACCATCAGGCATCGACCTATTTTAGTAGTATTATATTGTTAAAAATCAATTATAAATTTTATATCAGTGATATTGATAGACGTTAAATATTAATCGATTCATATAATTAACATTATATCGATACAACCCATCATTTTCCCAACTTAATAATACAAGGTAGAATACTTAATTTATTAAATTTGTAGTAAATTTAATTTAAATATTTGAACTAATTTACTAACATGTTTTTGATTGAATAGCTAAATATAATGATAAAGTGTTCTTATTAAATACTTCAGTTAAAAAAATTAAATTCATTTTATATTTATTTTTAAGCATCTATTATGCAAATAAGTTAATCACTTAACACATATCAACTCCCTTAGTAATACACATTGACTCAATAAACTATAAAAACCCTATGCATGCTTCAATTAATATGTATAGTTAAAAGAGAATATGTGTTTTATGTACTCCCTTTTGTTCAACAATATGTGTTCACTATTGACTTTACGTACTTCTAAAAAAACTACATATAGAAGGGTAATTTTACTATATCGCCCTTTGAATATATAATAAATACAATGTCTTGAGAAACGTAATAGAGAAATGACTATAATTAATGATAGGGGTAAATTAGGACTAAGGGTGTGTTTGGTATGAAGGAAAATGTTTTCCTGGAAAACAAGTAGATTTTTGACTTATTTTCTCAGGTTTGGTTGGCGAGTAGAAAATATTTTCCGGAAAATATTTTTACTGTTTGATTTATGAATGAAAAAGGTTTTGAGAAATATCTTTTATTTTTACTAAAGTAGAGAATAATTTTTGAAATTGAAAATATTTTTTAAAAATAAACCTAAATTTTTTTTTGGGGTGGGGGGTTAGGGAGGTTTGGCAGGGGGGGGGGGTCGAGGGTAGGGGTGAAAAAATAAAAATTTGAAGTTGAAAATATTTTTTAATAACAAACTTAAATTTTTTTTTGTGGGCTGGGGGAGGGGGTCGAGGGTGGGGGTGAAAAAATGAAATTTTGAAGTTGAAAATATTGTTTAAAAACAAACTTAATTTTTTTTTGTAGGGTGGGGGGGGGGGGTGTTGGGTGGGGGGGTCG
>JAJOOH010006358.1:0-34227 GCA_029582605.1 Solanum gracilifrons | reverse complement strand
AAAGCCTTTCAACTAAGAATCACATTATCGTTCATTAGCGTATGAGTGAGAATATCCTTTCAATCAACACATGCATGTCCCAAAAATGCAACCGAAGTCAACCAAAATTCACACTTAGAAAATTTAGCATACAACCTTTGTTTCCCAAGAACACCCAAAACAATACGAAGATGGTCGGCATGCTCTTCCTCACTTTTCGAATAGACCAAAAAATTATCAATAAAGACTTTGACGAAAGAATCAAGAAATGTCTTGAACACACCATTGATTAAACTCATAAAAGCGGCGAGCGCATTGGTCAAACCAAAAGACATAACCAAAAACTCATAGTGCCCATAGCAAGTCCTAAACGCAATCTTGGGCACATCCTCAAGCCTAATTTTCGACTGATGGTAGCCAGACTTTAGATCAATCTAAGAGAAAACTGATGCACCTTGCAATTGGTCAAAAAGATCATCTGTTCGAGGAAGAGGATACTTGTTTTGAATAGTGACCCTATTCAATTGTTGGGGATCTATACACATTCTCATACTACCATCTTTTTTCTTAACAAACAAAATTGGAGCACCCCATGGGGAAGCACTAGGACGAATAAATCCCTTATCAAGAAGCTCTTCGATTTGAGCCTTAAGCTCTCTTAACTCTGTCGGAGCCATACGATAGGGAGGGATATGGGACGAGTACCAGGTTCTAAATTAATGCAGAAGTTTATATTTCTATTCGGAGGCATACCAGGCAAGTCATTAGGAAACACTTCTCTAAATTCTGACACCACAAGAATAGACTCAATGGATGGAGCCTTAATCTCAACATCCCTAATATGAGCCAAATAAGTCAAACAACCCTACCCTATAAATTTCCTGTCCCGAATGGAGAATATGATCTTAGATTGCTTAGGCTTGTACACCCCTTCCCACTCTAATTTTTCCCGTCCCGGAATTTCTAGAGTTACAGACTTAGTATTACAGTTAAGCACAACATAATAGGGGGACAACCAAGTCATGCCTAAGATTATATCAAAATCAGTCATATTCAAAATCACCAAATCAGCCCAAGTCTGAAAACCCATAAACAAAATAGGACAAGCACGATAGACATGGGTGACTATGACTAACTCTCCAACTGAGGTAGAAACATAGATAGGGACATCAAGTATATCAAAAATTATATCAAACTTTGAGGCAAACCTCACGTATACATAAGAATACGTAGAACCCAGATAAAATAACACATTAGTCATCCGATCGCAGACAAGAATAGTACATGTGATCACTGCATCAGATGCCCCTGCCTCATTCTTGCCCGAAAATGCAAAACACTGAGCCATATCTCCTTGACGAGCCACTTCCTGCCTGGTTGCACGTTACCCCGGTCTGCATTACCATTTCCTCTACCTCCACGGCCTCGTTGATTACTTTCTCGCCCACCTTGTGGACGCCCTCGACCATTGTTACCATTGCCCGTAGGTACTGCTGTTGTGCGGAATCTAACACTGTGGGTGGGGACAATCTCTCCTTATATGCCCAGGCTCACCACATTTGTAACATGTACGATCAAAAGATGGAATGTTGCCCGCTGAAAGTGCGACTCCTTGGCTATCCTGAATCAAATTATGAGATGGAGTTCCTGAGTAATTACATGTAGAGCCAGGCATAGCAGACTGAATTGGCTTGGCTACAAGCGTTGGCCTCTCTGAACCTCTGGAATAAGAACCTTGAAAGTTGCCTAAATTCTTGACCATTTTTGCCAAAGCCTTAGCCTGTTTGTCTCACCTCACCCCCTCCACTTTTTTCACATAGTCTGTTACCTTATTAAAGCTTCTCCCTGCAGAGGTCATATGAATAGATAATATCTGCAACTCAGAATTTAGTCCCCTAATAAATAAACGGATCATCTCTTCTCAGTAGTCACCAATTGAGTAGCATATCTGGACAAGGAATGAAACTTCGCCTCATAAGTAGCCACAGACATACCACCTTGGTCCAAAGCCATGAACTTATCCTTCTTGCGATATCTCAAAGTTCTAGGCACTTTCTTCTCTAGAAACAGAGCACGAAATTGGGTCCAAGTAAGTGGAGGTAAAGTTGAAGATCTACATTCCATTTAAGCTATCCACTATTGCTTAGCCTCACCTTGAAGTTGAAAGGTCAGAAACTCAACCCCATGTTGATGGACAATTCCCAACTTATGAAGCCTCTCATAGCAATCTAAGATAAACTTATAAGCATCCTCTTTCTCAAATCCAAGAAACACAAGAGACTTTAGCTTAAAAAACTTAGTCAACATTGCATGTTCATTACCAGTCATAACAAAACCCCACAAAGGACAGAAGAAAGAATCATTACCTCTCGTTCCACCCGTCTTGGGCACAGTGCTAGCAATAGGGAGATTAGCGGGAGCTTTAGTTGCTTGAACAGAAGGAAGCACTCCAAGACCAACCAACCCTTTCAAGAATGACATGATCTGTCGAGCTAACACTAGGTCTATCTATGGGAGGAACATCGGTAGTCTTACCCTGCACCTCTTCCTCTTGTCCAACCTCCTCAACATTCTCAACCTCAATATCTTATTTTATCTCCTCATGATGAACGGGAGGGGCCTTATTTCGGGGAGTATCTCCGATCGATACCCCATTTCTAGCAGGAGCCACTCTTCCTCGGCCTATACTCTTAGCTCTTCCTCTACCCCTGCCTCGACCACGACCTTGCACTACAGATTTCTCAGCTGGAGCATTGACGGCAGCTACGGGCCTGACACCGTTGAATATAGTATTAACCATCTGCGGATTTAAGAGTGAAGGAGGTTAGATACCAATTTCAATTGCCAGATACCAATTGGAATCAAGTCATAGAACAAAAGGAGACAAGAGAAAACAGAGAGATTTCCTAAAGTCCTATAGCCTCTCGAAGAAAAGTAAAGGCATCCCCGTACCGTTCCGCAAGACTCTACTAGACTTATTATGGTACATCGAGATCAATGAACCTAGGCTTTGATACCAACTTTTTCACGACCCAAACAATTGTGATTGGCACCCACACTAACCCTCCGGTGGGAGAACCAGTACTACAACCCAAGCCAAGCAACTAAAGCAAAAACTAAAGCATTTAAGGATACGAAACAAGTTAAATACTAAAGAAAGAAAGAGTGAGTTCCCATAAACTCCAAACAAAAGTCAATCAACTAAACAAATGCGGAAGATATGCTTAGAACCGGAAAGTCAATGTACCAAAACATCTAACAATGAACCATAAGTCTAAACAAGGAGGAAGGCAACCCCAAACTAATGAAGTAATACTAACTAGAACAAGTCTAAGTCCGTAATGATGAACATAAACGAAAGAGAACTCATGGCAGGCCTGAAGAATTAACTCACTCTTGAATTCGAACAATT
Organism: Solanum gracilifrons; assembly: GCA_029582605.1. NCBI lineage: Eukaryota > Viridiplantae > Streptophyta > Magnoliopsida > Solanales > Solanaceae > Solanum > Solanum gracilifrons. The sequence continues at coordinate 30,836 of JAJOOH010006358.1, read as the reverse complement.
ATTGATCTTCTAAGCAAGGTATGTTAGTATCCGCTTGAAGATGCCTTGTACTCAACAAAGAAAGGGCAAGTGCAGCATCAGTACACAACCACAGTGTACTGGTAGGATCACGCGGCTATCCCAATAAGTTCAACATATATAAGCCAATACAACAATATTATCACATCCATATATCGAACATATATAATATCATCAACAGATACGAACAATGAACAAATTCACATTTCTCAAGATACCCAATTATGACAAGTCATTGGTCCTCTCATGGAACCCAAATCCAAACAGTTAGCATACCGGAATGTGGTACCCGATCCAATGTTTATGCCGAAATGTGGCAACCAATTCCATAACTATGCCGGAACGTGGCAACTGATCCAAGTTAGTTATGCCGAAACGTAGCAACCGATCCATTCAACAAACCACAATCACAATCACAAGTATATCCTCAAGATCATACATTTAAGTCATGATTTCATGGCAATCATCATTCATCTATCTCATTTACAAAAAGTGTGATTCATGTACATACATGTATCATAATGAAGAAAGAACAAACATACATTATGCATTCATAGAATCACTACCATCACCTACCTCGAAACAAGCTTGAAACCCTAAGAAACTTGATACTTCCCTTTCCGGATTTGTTTCGCTTGTTCTTGGTCTACAAACAATCATAATAACATGGGAATCAATAAACAATCAGTAATTACCCAAATCGCTACCAACTCTATAAACTCTAGATTATACTCATGATCCCAAGCACCCAAAATAGGGTTGTTTCAACCATAGAATCTAGATCAAAACCCTCCCCTATCGATAATTACCCGTTCTATTACGTTCTACGGTTCAAAAATAGATTTTGGGAGTTAAAATCTTACCTTTACCCCGAGGAATAATGAAAACTATCAAGATTCGCTCGGGGTTCATTCCTTAGCTCTAAAAATTGAAAAGTGCAGAATAAAGATGTTTTGGGGTTTATTTACAACCTTAAGTTGCGTCAAACCCGCTACAGCGGCCCTTACCCAGCTACTGCAGCCCTCACCCAACTACTGCAGCCCTCACCCAGCTACTGCGGCCCCGCCCTGCCGGCAGAAATCACGCCCAAGCGGCTTGCACGGAACCAGTGAGCTATTTTAATAATTTCAAGACCCCCATTTCACAACACACCTTTAACCAACTATGCTCAGAAAATAACCGTTCACGCTAAAATCGATTTCAGGAGTTCTACTCATCTGAATTCAATTTCGTAAAGTCGTACGGATTCCATAATGACTTATCTAACTACTCATGTAATCAAAACCATAAATAATTCACCCGATTGTTACCAGATTTACCTACGCCTTAATGACTCTGATTTCATCCAAATCTGGACTAGGTTGGAAAATTTCAAGTTATTACGAAAAAGTTTTTTGACCCAAAAATTTTCCCCATTGTCTTTTCTATAACGACGGAACCCGATCTTACAATTCCCTACTGGTATCATTGGGATTTTTGGAATAATAAAAATTTAGAATGAAAAGAAGAGTTCACATAAAATTTGTTAATGCGGCTAACATAAAGAAAGCAGCTCCATTACATAGACCAACTTCAATGCTTTTACAGATCACTCGTTCCTTTATGAATAGTACCGTCCGTAAAAGTTTTTGGTTCAAGCTCATCTTTCCTAAAATTTATTGTAATTAAACTTCAACATTTCTCTTTCCATCCCTGTCCGGTTGTGTGGAAGCACAATGAATCATGATGGACAAGCGTGAGTTCCTCCACATGCATCTTTTTATCATTCCCTTCAGCGGTAATTGCTTCTATTACTTGAAGTTGTGAACAATATGGAACTTAATGTTTCCAAGCAAGGATATACTGAAGGAAAATAACTAACTACTACTCAACACAATTGTTGTTAAGTAGTAAAACAATGACAGAATCACCAAGTGCAATAGAAGAAAATAAAAAGAAAAGCCAGCATGGGTAATACAAGTATGTACATTTTCAAAATTCTCATATTACTATATGAAGCTCAAAAGAACCACACATTATTGACATATATATATATATCTTTCATGATAACAAAGATAAAGGAAAATGACTTGAGATATTTTGGACTTCCACTATATGACGCTCAAAAGAACAAAACATTATTGACATATATATCTCTCATGTTAACAACGATAAAGGAGAATGATTGTAGATTTTTTGGACTTACTTCTTCTTGTCCCATCTTAGAGAGAATTATAAAACATTGACTACTTCACTTTTAAGAGAAAGGTTTCAACAAAAGAATGGTTTAAGTAACATCGTTTCAGTTTGTTACAAACTTATCCGAGCAATTAGTCTTAAGATGACCTTCACCCCAAGTGTAGTCTAGTGGCTATGATGCTTATCGTCACCAACGACACTAACCTACAGTATGAGTGTCTACGATCGTCGATAGTATAGTAAACCAACTAAAGGTTGGGGTCGTGTCCCAAGAGAGTGGTTTTGAGAATTGATAGAAAAATACAATTTAGCTCTAACTAGTCGTAGCTAAAGACATTAACGATAAAAACATAGTAAATTAAAGGGGGCGACACAAAACTATCAAATATCGATTGGGGGTTTTGTCACAAGTAGTAAAAACAACAAAAAATAACAAGAAAATCAAGTATGGGGAAATGTTCTTGGGGTGTGACCGCAATGGAAATTGAGATAAATCATTGGGTACATGCTTTCAATAGAAAATTTGCAAGTTAATAGTGACTGGGCTAAGCTTTATATGGAAATAAGTTCCCTCTCGGGCAACTTACCCCATTTCAAATGGGTTCCTCTTGGACACCCATTTGCCGCATGAAGACCAGCCTACGCCTTACCCCACTCACTATCTCGAGCTGAGTGTTAGGATATGGCACTAGGGCTCACTCACTCAGGCTGAACCTCATGTCGACCCACTCCTTAGGCCATCAGTCTAGTGGTCTTGGTTTCACGACCTCCCTCTCGGGCAAGCCGTAAACACATGGGTGGTTTTGAATTTGCAACTACAAACCCATTAAATTAAACCACAACTAAGAGGTGAAATCACCATTAAAATACATCTACCCTATCAGCAAGCAAGACCGAACAACAATATCAACACATATTTGCTAAATCACACCCCAAGAAAGGAGGGTTTTAGCCACAGATCAAGAAATCACAAAATACACCTAAAATGATACTAAAATCAAATGGGTATAAGAAATTAAACCTTGATTTAAGAAAAGGAAGAAGATTGGAGAAGACCCACTTTCAACTTGGAGAAGATGAAATCCTTCTCTCTTTAAGTCTCCCACAAAACCCTCTCCAAACTTGAGAGAAAATATCTAAAAACGTACTATTCTATTCTGAAAATAATGATAACGGTTCGGATCTTCTAAAATTAATAAAGAGTTTATTATTTATAGCCATCAGAAATTAATGCTGGCGGATAGTTCGATGAGGTTAGTCGAGTATGCCTAATGACTCGACGACTCACCCTTCTTCTGTCTAATCGCCGTTGAGTGCTTTCCTATAGCATCTTCGCGTTCTAGACCATTGGGCAGTATAGTACTGCTTCGCGAAACTATTCGGTGAAGCATCGACTGCTCCTTTCATCGCCTTTCTTATCCTCTTCCTTCAGGGCTTCACATACTGGAACAAAGGGCAGAGTCTATCCTTTTGGCGAATCGCCAAAGGTTCTTGGCGATGCTCATGCTTCAGCTTCTTCGTTCTTTTCAGCCTTCTTGTTCCTTTTTGCGCCTAAGTATCCATGCTTCCACTAAAACTTTAAATACCTGAAACTTAAGAGTTTTCATGAGATATTGAGACAAAATAAGTATTCGAGGATACTATTTCTATCAAAATAAAGCCTTACAAGAGTCCAGTTTGTGGACTCATCACCACCCCAAAATTAAACTTTTGCTTGTCCTCAAGCAAACTTGAGTTCACCCGTTCAAAAAGGGTGTCTCAAATAGTGCTGCACACAACAAGACTCAATTTACTTATGCAAGGATCAATTGTGTACTCAAAGATTCAAGTTGTAACACACCATTACCAAAGATTCTCATTCTCGCAATACTTGCTACCTGTGCAAGTTCAAGCTCAACAAAAAAGTATCTAAATGTCGTCACATGAAGAATGATTCCATATTCACACATAGAGGTTAATCAATTCAAGATCAGGAATCAGATGCAACACTCACACTAAAAAAAAAAAGGAACACAATGCATGCTTTCACCCATAGGTTTGTCCTTATTTTCCAATCGACTACCGATTCGGCTTACTCAAGATCAAACAGGTCTTTCTAAGGCTTGTAATAGGGCTGAGTGTAAAGGTATGGTCATTTAGGCTCAGTGACTTTTTACTCGTGAGTTGTGGAATTCTCAAGGCATTCCCTTCTTTCCTTTATCAATTATTTTTCTATTGCTTCTAAGTCGCCTTTTTATTCTCCTCCATGGATTGTTTGAAACCCGATTCCCTTCATACTTTATTCCACATTTCATTTTTTTCTTTTTTTTTAACTAAAGGGGAACCATTTTTAGGCAATACCATGGGTTAAGGGGGACTTTTCTTGCACTTCTTAACTTTTCCTTTTCCCTTTCACCACACCCCCAACGTAGGCTTTTGGACCTAAGTTGGCTATTCGCTAAACCACAACTCAATAGGATTGTAGGTAGTGGTTCAAGTAAGGTCTAGGGTTCATCAAGGTTCTTCCAAAGAGAGGTAAGGCTCAAAGGGTGTTCAAAAGAGTTTTACACGCTCACGGGTAGGCCACAAAAGAGGTATATGTCAAATTTGGCTCACACTCTTTAATGTTGCCAAAGATCATCTTAAGAGGACACATTTCTAAATCAATCAGACTAATAGGGAAAATTCTAGATTTATTCATGCAAGTTTCAAAGCAAGCTAATCATACAAGGCATCGACACTTAAGTCAAACAAGACTACACACTTTCGCTAGTGTGCAATGGTCAGTACAAGAGAATATATTCGATAAATGGCTAATTACAACGAGATGCAACGAGTTCACATATTGTCTATGAAACTTCATTTGGCCTCATCATAGCCGTACATTCATGTTCGTTCAAGTGAGAGCACTATTCAAGTCCTCGATATTGATCGAAACCGAAACTCAATTTTTTGCAAAAGAATAGCCACATTCAACTCATGAGGAATGGCAAAAATGTGCGAAAAATTCCAAAAGTTTCGAAAGGGTCAAAGTGATTTGCAAACAAAAGAGAGACATAAGCTCAAACATCCACAAAAACAGTGTAAAAATAGTTATAAACAGAACAGCCCAAATATAAACACAAACACGAGTAAACAGTAGAACACCGAAGTGGGCCTTACCCCACCACAAATAAAAACATTTGTCCTCAAATGCAAGTACTAAATATCCAAAGATTTGAAATATAACTAAGAACCGAGAGGGAGGTAAAGAGGGGATCCTGGTTATGCGATTGCTCCATTTGTCATGGCATTAATATCTGGAGTGACCACCAGAAGGACCAGCTCCACTGGATCCCGTAGCAGGATACTTTGCTAAATAAACTTGCACAACAACATTTATCAAGATTTCTTTAGTCTCGGCTATGTCATCCACTGCAGCTTCCTCAAATATCTCTTCGTTAGTTTCTGCTTCCGATACAGGATAAGCGATATGCTTCATTCCATTTCCATGTCCTGAGGTAGTCTGAGGCATCTGGGGCACCTCTGGAACTTCCCCTGTTCCAAAGATCATGGATATATCAGTGGACTTTAGGTAATCTACATCTTTCTTCAGCTCTGCAATGGTGGCCTTTACGGCTGTTACTTCTTTTGTGGCTCATTGATCGTGCTCACACACTAACATCCTGGCCTCTAGAGCATGAGTAGTAGTGCTCACTGGTCTCACAGCATTGTCGAGGGTAGCCTGAATCATGACTGGAATGGAGCTTTCTATGTTGGCAGTTCGATATTTAGCAGTTTGGGCAAGTTGTCTCATTTGGATCAAGGATTCCTGAGTGATTGGTTCACAGGGGGAAACAACAGTTGTAGGTCTGGGTGGTAATGAAGCATCAGGGGGGACCTGTAGAGTCAAAAGAGGTGGTAATGACATAAGATATACCTGAAGGTCCAGGGGCCAAAGTAGGTAAAGATACCTCTGCAGGTATAGATCTAGTGGGCACAACTTCCTTCTATCTCTTTTATGCCTGGTCATTAAGATATTAGGTTTCGATCTTTCGGATACTGGTGGAGGCGGTGGCAACCAATTCCACATCCTTCGTTGCATCTCCAGGCACCCGAACTCTTTTTCATAATTCAGTGATAAATACCGAGAAAGGGAGAGATGTCTGGCCCTGCTTTGCACGCATATGGATTTTAGAGGAAATGATCTTCCTAAGATTTATCCTGATTTTCTCCATGATGCATCCAAGATAAGTTGTGTTAGCATGACGAAGGATTGATTCATTATGTGATGGCATAACTGTGATGCTGATGAATCTGAACCAGTATCGTGCAGCGATGTTCAGATTTTTCTTCTAAATTAGAACTCCTTTTGCTAACCATGTCGGAGCATTATCATTTGAGACTAGCGGAGCTAGCCACTTTTTCATCGCATCCAGATTATGTGTCCTGATTAAGTGCTGGCAGTGGTCATTAATCTTATCGGACATTCTCAAAGCTATGTTGATAGTCTCACTGTCAAAGGCTACCCTTCTTCCTCTGACAACCACGCGGTCAACTGCTTTAAAAGATGAGACTAGCTTTTTTCCGTTGAGGTACTAATGTACTGTAGGCATCATAGAACTCTCTAACCCAGCTTGGTATGTAAGATCCATGATTTCTTGTGAAGATTTGGAATTTGTGGTATTTCAGGCATTCCATCACTTCTGGATACCTATCAATAACCCCATCTATGGAAAGTCGTTTCTCCTCAATGATCGTTCTCAAACCATATGCCTTTGATCTATTCATTGATCCATGTTTGGGACCTTGTACTGGATGTGCCAACACTAATGCTTGCCCTGGAGCTGGGGGAGTTGGAGTGGTGGACTGACTATATTTTATTCGATATGGATCATGTATCCTTTTGGATAATAACTCAGCACTCCTTACCTCTGTCTGGTAATCTTCGTCAGACTCTGCCCTCTCACTATTATATGTGGGTGGCTCGGTGGTGTAGAACCATGGCATGTCAGAGCTTGGATCGTATAATTTGGAGGTTTTGCCATTCCCCTTGCTTTTTGCAGTTGTGGTAGCCTTGCCCCTGGGTAGAGGTGTGTTTTCACATATCACAATTCCCTTTTCCCTTCCTCTGGTTGATCGTGTGGCCATATCTACAAAACATTATAGAGATTAGTCGGTAATTACATTGTAGCATAGATATGCAGACAGAATCGCCGATCTAATCAGCGAATCATTGAATCTCTTGGGCGATCATGAATATGTCCGCCGAAAGTTACAGAGCCCACAGTGCTTAAGATATGAAATTAAAGGCTATTTAGGGCTTGTAGGTGAAGCGCTGAGTGATTCGGCGAGCTCAACCTAGCTCACCGACTGACTTAACGTGCCTGAGATTCAACTCCCTTTTCAAAATCGATCTTACAAACCTCAAAAGAAAAATTAGACCATGCATTAATGAAATTTAGCCCAGACCCATAGCACCCATTCATGGTCTACACTCATTATGCATAGTTTTCCACATTTAGATTCAAGGTAAGCAAAATGAAAAAAAAATACTTTGAACAGTAAAAGCAAATAGGCCCCAATTTACAAATGAGAAGCAGGTACTCGAAAACTTCTACTCATATCAGAGAGATCTAACATGCATCAATGGGCTCTTAGATTGCAGATGAGGTTGAACTATTCAAAATTGAACGGGGTTTTTTCAAAAACTAACCTCTTTGCTGAGTAAGCAATATTATAATGCTAGGTGGCAAAAAAATCCGAGTTCCAAGTGCTAATCCGTGACTAAAGTACTAGTTTAAGGTGAGGGAATGTAAATTACTACCATGGTGTGAAGTTATGGAATTTAAAAGTGAGAAAGAATGAAGAAGTATGCTTGATGGCAATAAATGTTGTTCAATTTCTGTCCACTTGGCGACGTTAGTCGCACTTCCCAACCCACTCGGCGATTCACCGAGTGGTCATTTATCTAGCCCTTTCTTCAAAAATCTTCAATTTTCAGTGGGTCAATTCGGTGGTCTATATCGAGATCGCTAAACTTGTTAACAATGGGCCGAGTTGCTTTACGAGTCCGCCGAGTTTTACTGGCTCTGTACAAATCTTGTATTAAGCCAAACGGTGGATCCAATTAGGCTCGTAGACCTGTTTAGCGACCCGCAGAATGGACTCTCTGCTCACCAACCTGAAATTTTCCAAAGTTTCCTCGTTTTAACCTGCAACACAACACACCATTACTCATAAAAGTAAAACCCTAAACGTTTAGGACCTTGGGTTGCCTCCGAAGAAGCACCTTATTTACCGTCGTGGTACGATGCAAATCTTTGCTCAAGTTTCGTTGTTGGGGTTGGTCAGGTCCTCATTAGGCCACCCCATGTTTCTCTGCTGATAGAGTTGAGGCAACTCATGACTCATCAGATCCTAGAGCAGTTGGACAGCTTTGGAATGAGACCAAATAATTCATTTCATTCCTTCGATGTCTTCTTTCAATCCCTCGAGCTCTCTGCCTTGCTCGGTCACCTTGTGGAGAATTGTTGAGAGCATTCGCTCGATGCGCTTGATCTCCTTATTCTCATTGTTTCTTCTATTATGAGGGGGATTGTATTTATCTTTCCTTTTGCAATGAGCTTTGACCTTCACCGTATTTCTTTTTAACTCATCCATTTGGGTCATTAGTGTGGTCATCAAGAGATTCTTTTCAACCTCTTGGCTCATTTTAGCCATATTGTCGAATAGTTGGACTGTTATTATATATGGCTACTTTAGTGTTCCACCAGGAAGGAGTTGGTGAACCAACATCTTGCTTCAAGGGCCAAGACTTCGATAAAAGTAATCAATGAGGATTGTACCGGGAAGTTCATGAGTGGGGCATTGGGCTAGCAATTCATTGAATCTTGCCCATGTCTCAATGATCCGCTTGTCCTCCAATTGATTGAAGGTTCGGAAACGATCCCGATACATCATTACCTCTAATGGAGGAAACTCCATTAGCACCCGAATATGTCTTGCTTTCCATTGTTTAGATTTCCACAAATCACAAAACAAAACTAAGAATTACGTTAGTCAATTACGACTAAGAAGAACAAAAATTCTACTAATCTAAAAATTCTCAAATAACACAACTCCCCGGCAGCGGCACAATTTTGATGCTTATCGTGACCAATGACACTATCCTACGGTATAAGTATCTACGATCGTCGATAGTATAGTAACCCAACTAAAGGTTGGGGCCGTGTCCCAAGGGAGTGGTTTTGAGAATTGATAGAAAAATGCAATTTAGCTCTAACTAGTCGTTTCTAAAGACATTAACGATTAAATACATAATAAATTAAAGGGGGCGACACAAAAGTGTCAAAAATAGATTGGGGGTTTTGTCACAAGTAGTAAAAACAACAAAAATTAACAAGAAAATCAAGTATGGGGAAATACTCTTGGGGTGTGACCACAATACAAGTTGAGATAAATCATTAGGTACATGCTTTCAATAGGAAATTTGCAAGATAATAGTGACTATGTTAAGCTTTAGATGGAAATAAGTTCCCTCTCGGGTAACTTACCCTGTTTCAAATGGGTTCCTCTCGGACACCCATTTGCCGTATGAAGACCAGCCTACGCCTTACCCCACTCACTCTCTCAAGCTGAGTGTTAGGATACGGGACTAGGGCTCACCCTCTCGGGCTGAACCTCATGTCGACCCACTCATTAGGCCATCAGTCTAGTGGTCTTGGTTTCGGGACCTCCCTCTCGGGAAAGCCGAAAACACATGGGTGGTTTTTTATTTGCAACTACAAACCCATTAAATTAAACCACAACCACTAGGTGAAATCACCATTAAAATACATCTACCTTATCAGCAAGCAAAACCCAACAACAATATCTACACATATTTGCTAAATCACACCCCAAGAATGGGGGGTTTTAGCCACACATCATGAAATAAAAAAATACACCTAAAATGATACTAAAATCAAATGGGTATAAGAAATTAAACCTTGATTTATACAAAGGAAGAAGAATGGAGAAGACCCACTTCCAACTTGGGGAAGATGAAATCCTTCTCTCTTCAAGTCTCCCACAAAACCCTCTCCAAAATTGAGAGAAAGTATCTAAAAACGTACTATTCAAATAATGGTTCGGATCTTCTAAAATTAATAAAGAGTTTAGTCTTTATAGCCATCAAAAATTAGTGCTGGCTGATAGTTCAGCGAGGTTAGTCGAGTCCGCCGAATGACTCGGCGAATCACCCTTCTTCTGTCTCATCGCCGTTCAGTGCTTGCCTACAACATCTTCACGTTCTAGACTATTGGGCAATATAGTACTGCTTCACGGAAATATTCAGCAAAGAGTCGACTTCTCCTTTCATCGCCTTTTTAATCCTCTTCCTTCAAGGCTTCGCATACTGGAACAAGGGGCAGAGTCTATCCTTTCGATGAATCACCAAAGGTTCTTGGCGATGCTCATGCTTCAACTTCTTCGTTCTTTTCAGCCATTTTGTTCCTTTTTTCGCCTAAGTGTCCATGCTTCCACTAAAACTTCAAATACCTGAAACTTAAGAGTTTTCATCAGATATTGAGACAAAATAAGTATTCGAGGACACTATTTCTATCAAAATAAAGCCCTAAATGAGTCCAATTTGTGGACTCATCAACACCCCCAACTTTAACTTTTGCTTGCCCTCAAGCAAACTGCAGTTCAGCCATTCAAAAAGGGTGTCTCAAACAGTGCTACACAAGACTCAATAATTAGTGCACACAACAAGCCTAAATTTTCTTATGCAAGGTTCAATTGTGTACTCAAAGATTCAAGTTGTGACACACCATTACCAAAGATTCTCATTCTCGCAATACTTGCTACTTGTGCAAGTTCAAGCTCAACAAAAAGTATCTAAATGCCCTCACATGAAGAATGATTCCATATTCACACACAGAGGTTAATCAATTCAAGATCAGGAATCAGATGCAACGCTCACACTCATAAAAGGAGGAACACAATAAATGTTTTCACCCAGAGGTTTGCCCTTATTTTCCAATCGACTTTCGATTCGGCTTACTCAAGATCAGAAAGGTATTTCTAAGGCATGTAATGTGGCTGAGTGCAAAGGTATGGTCATTTAGGCTTAGTGACTTTTTCCTCGTGAGTTGTGGCATTCTCAAGGCATTCCCTTCTTTTCCTTTATCAATTCTTTTTCTAGTGCTTCTAAGTCACCTTTTTATTCTATTCCATGGATTGCTTGAAATCTGATTCCCTTCGTACTTTATTCCACATTTCTTTTTCTTTTTTTCTTTTTTTTTTGAATTAAAGGGGTTCCATTTTTATGCAATACCATGGGTTAAAAAGGACTTTTCTTGCACATCTTGACTGCTCCTTTTCCCTTTCACCACACCCCCAACGTAGTCTTTTGGGCCTAAGTTGGCTACTTGCTAAACCACACTCTCAAGAGGATTGTAGGTAATGGTTCAAGTAAGGTCTAGCGTTCATCAAGGTTCTTCCAAAGAAAGGTAAGGCTCAATGGTGTTCAAAAGAGTTTCACACGGTCACGGTTAGGCCACAAAAATGGTATATGTCAAATTTGGCTCACACTCTTTAAAGTTACCTAAGATCATCTCAAGAGGACACCTTTCTAAATCAATCAGACTAACAGTGAAGATTCTAGGTTTATTCATGCAAGTTTCAACGCAAGCTAATCACATAAGACATCAACACTTAAGTCAAACAAGACTACACACTTTCGCTAGTGTGCAATGGTCTTTACAAGAGAATCAATTCAAATAATGGCTAATCACAACGAGATGCAACGAATTAACATATTGTCTATGCAACTTCATTTGGCCTCATCGTAGCCGTACATTCATGTTTGTTCGATTGAGAGCACTATTCAAGTCCTCGAAATTGATCCAAACCGAGACTCAATTTTTTACAAAAGAATAGCCACATTCAATTCATGAGGGGTGGCAAAAATGTGCGAAAAATTCAAAAAAAATTGGATAGGTCAAAATCATTTGCAATTGAAAACAAAAGAGAGTCATGAGCTCAAACATCCACAACAACAGTGTAAAAACAGTTAAAAACAGAACAACGCAGATATAAACACAAACACTAGCAAAAAGTAGTACACACAGGTGGGACTCACCCCACTACAAATAAAAACATTTGTCCTCAAATGCAAGTAATAAATATCTAAATATTTGAAAGATAACTAAGATTAGAGAGAGAGGTAAACAGGGGATCCTGGCTATGCGATTGCTCTATTTGTCATGGCATCATTATATGGAGTGACCACCAGAAGGACCAGCTCCACTAGATACTGTAGAAGGATAGTTTGCTAAAGAAACTTGCACAGCAGCATATATCATGATTTCTTCAATCTCGGCTATGTCATGCACGATAGCTTCCTCAAATATCTCTTCGTTAGTTTCTGCTTCTGATTAAGGATCAGATATATGCTCCATTCTATTTCCATGTCTTGCGGCAGTCAGAGGCATTTCAGATACCTCTGGAAGCTCCACTGTTCAAAAGATCATGGATATATCAGTGGACTTTAGGTTATCCACATCTTTTTTCAGCTTTGCAATGGTGGCCTTTACGGCTGTTACTTCCTTTGTAGCTCCTTGATCGTGCTCACGCACTAATATCCAGGCCTCTAAAGCATCAATAGTAGTGCTCAGTGGTCTCACATCATTGTCGAGGGTAGCCTGAATCATTCCTGGAATGGAGCTTTCTATGTTGGCAGTCCTACAATTAGTAGTTTGTACAAGTTGTCCCATTCGGATCAAGGATGCCTGAGTGATTGGTTCACGGGGGGACAAGAACAGTTGTAGGTCTAGGTTGTAATGAAGCAGTAGTGGGACCTGTAGAGTCAAAATGATTTGTAATGACATAAGATATACCTGAAGGTCCAGGGGCCGGAGTAGGCAAATGTGCCTCTATAGGTACAGATCTAGTATCCACAACTTCCTTCTGTCTCTTTTCTTCTTGGTCATTAAGATATTCTTCTTCTATCTTTTGAATAGTAGTGTAGGCGGTGGAAGTCAATTCCACATCCTTCGTTGCATCTCCAAGCACCCGAGATCTTTTGCATAATTCAGTTATTAATACCGGGAGAGGGAGATATGGCTGGCCCTGCTTTGCATGCATATGGATTTCAGAGGAAATGATCTTCCGAAGATGTATCCTGCTTTTCTCCATGATGCATCCAAGACAATCTGCCTTAGCATGACGAAGGATTGATTCATTCTGTGATGGTATAATTGTGTTGCTGATGAATTCGAACCAGTATCGTGCAGCTATGTTCATATTTTCTTCCCAATTGGAACTCCTTCTGCTAACCATGTCGGAGCATTATTGTAACACCACCTATTTTACGTGTACAAGTTCTACACATACGGAATTTGATTTAGCTTGGTGGTATAAGTAATGAACTTGATTTCCTAGATGAATGGTGACGATAAAGAAACTATAAGGGTAACTCCTGTACATTGCAATATTGCACGATCGAGTGAACGTTAAATTTAGAAGTATATTAATTTTGGATCGAAGGGCTATATGTCAATCTAAAAGTTAAGGTGATCAAGTGTATATAAGTTTTGAGTTAAACTAAGGAGATTACGCTCGGAAAATTAATAAAAGAATTGAGGTACCTGTTGGACTTTATAAAGTTAGCAGGTGTCACCTACTTGCTTAGCTAAAATGGGCTAGGTAGATGGGGAAGATTAGTTCATGCATTAGTGGGCTCACTTGAGGCCCAAATTCAATAAAAAGGAAAAGGGAATGGAGGTGAGGCCTCACACCAATTTGTCCAAGTTCAACTACTTGAGCCCAATAAAGATTAAGGCCCAAATTAAGGGTATAATTCTGGCCCATGGCTGAATATTAGAAAGGGGAAAGATTGCAGCCCAAGATGAGTACATAAAGGGCCCATTTTGTGTATGTATAATTCCAAGCAGATGCACGTACTTGGACCACTTTGACAAATTAGTGGCTGATATTAAAACTTAAGAGGTGGGGAAAATCAGACCTTTATAATCCCCAACTTGCTGGCCATTTCCTCACATTTAAGAATAGATAAAAAAATCAGATTTCTCTCTAAGCTTCTCCTCTCTCTTTCAAAGCATAGCAGCAGCCACAAGTTTCCTAGGGTTCTTGGATAAACCCAAGCCCTTGCAAGGGAAGCTCAAGTTATTGAAGAGTTAAAGTTAAAAGAAAACGAGTTATAAGAATTAAGGTAAAGTGGCTGCCCTATCTTTATCTTCCTTAAACACGAGTCTAAGTATGATATTTTAAGTATACTATTGATAAGAACTCGTAGGATGATGTTGGAAAACTATGGTTTCACATACTCTATTGTATGTTGGATTGTTAGGACTATTTTGGGACGGGTTGATGTGTAAACATATTGGGGACAACTTGGTTGATGTCTGGAAAGGGTGTAAATTGTTGATATTGAAATATAGTTGTGTAGTGTACAAATGCAATAAAAAAAGGCGGGGATTGAAAAAATACCCTCAGTTTGGTAATTACGGGTTTGCTTCCCGAGCATTATTGTTGCGTGAGATTGAACTACCTAAGCATGTTTAGTAACTACTAATACTAGTTTATCACCTACTCTATTGTATATAAGTATTTGAAAAGAAAGGAAGGTACTTCAAGGTAACGACAAGGTGGTACGGCAAGGTATGTAAGGCTTTTCGATTTCCTACTAATTGACATGAAATCTAGACTCGTCCTCGACACATAGAGGCAGCCTACCAGCTCCAACACGACTTATGACCTTGTTCTCACTCTTTAACATGTCTACATGTTCCAATACATGTTCATTGTCAAATTTGTACATATACATTGAATACCCTATATGAGTTCTCCTTTTAACTAAATACGGTCTATATATTATTTCAGCTCCTTTGCATTTCATTAATTGTGTAACTACTCTCTACGTTGTTGTTCCTTCATTATATGATTATTACACGTCACTTGTTGACTTCATAGTCCCACAACTCAAAATACTATCACCACCAAAAGAATCATCTCAAATGTTAATGGAAAGATGTTAAATTAATCTGCTTATTGATGGCTGGCATCCCAAGGGTGGAAGAAACATCTAGCATGGGTCGATCCTAATATTACGGGTGGTATCCTAGGGGTTAAAGGAAAGCCTAGCATGGGTCGATCCCGATTTATATGTCTACCACTGATCAGGTGGTCATTTGTATTATCTGTTGTGCACAGGGTGTTAAAGTAAAGAAAAGAATGTAAAGTACATGATTCCATAATATGAGAAAAGGTGGTCTTGTATCCTTACTTTGGTATATGATTTCATTTGAGTTATTATTTCACATACAATACTTTATGCCTTACATACTCAGTACATTCTCCCATATTGACGTCTCTCCCGAGGGACCTGCAATTGATGTTGCAAGTACAGGAACTAGTAGATCTCTCCAGTAGGAAAACAGGACATCCAGCGACTATTAGTGAGCTTCAAGTTGATTCGGGGCTTTTCGAGTCTATAGCATGTATTTTTGTAAAGTATAGTAGCTGAGTGTAAGGCGGGTCCTATCCCGACCTTAACCCCTTAATGTTTCATCATTTAGAGGCTTTGTAGACTATGTATAGTGAAGTGTGGTTGTGCCTCGTGTCTTAGACATCATGGTCCCAACGGCTAAGTCATATGCACTTTCTTTTGGCTTGTTAATACTGTCTACTTTCATGAAAACATGTTATCCACTATGGCAGCACCTTTAAATGTTCATAGATAGAGCATGATTACAGGTTAGTTCTCCCGGGGCTTCTCGGCAACGTGTGTCAGTTCGCCTTAATAGGATTTTAGGCGTGACAAAAGTGGTATCAGAGCAGGTCATCCTAGGGAGTCTACAAAGTCGTGTCTGTATAAAGTCTTGCTTATGGATGTATTGTGCACCATATTTATAAACAAGAAGCTATGAGACATGTAGGAATGGTTTCTTTTCTTTCATTTCTTAGATCGTGCGATAGAACCAATGATGTAAAAGAATCGTATCTAACTTCTGAATTGCTTTATTATAGCAAAGAGGCCGGTTACGAGGAGTAAAAGTACAGGTAAGAGAGTAGATGTGGCTACCCAAGAAGGGACCAGCCAACCACCCCCTAATCAAGTTGTTCAAAGTGAGGCTCAAGATAAGTCTCTATCACAGACTTCCCCGACCCCTCCATCTCTAAAAGATCAAAGGAGGGAAGCTGCACCTCAAGAACCCACTATTAATGCTACCGAGCAAGATTTGAGGAATACGATTCAATTATTGACTCGTATAGTTGTTGGCTAAGGTCAAAGGCAAGTAGGCCCAGTTGGGGGTATTGGTGGTGCAGATAGGGCAGCTAGCACGCGAATACGTGATTTTCTTAATTTGGACCCTCCATCATTCACCAAGTCAGATCCTAATGAAGATTTGCAAGACTTTATTGATCAAATCCAACGAACTTTGGATGTTATGCACATGAGTGGTAAAGAAGTTGTTGAGATAGCAACATATAGATTAAAGGGTGTGGCTATATTATGGTATGAAACTTGAAAGCAATCTAAGAGTACAGATGCACCTCCAACTACTTGGAAAGAATTTAAAAAGGTGTTTCTTGATCATTATTTGCCATTGGAGATTCGAGAGGCCCGCACAGATCAGTTCTTAAATCTTCACCAAGGGGTTATGAGCGTGAGAGAGTACAGTCTCCAATTTAATTCCTTGTCCAGGTATCCTCCCAATGTAGTTGCTACTATGGCGGATAGAGTTCATCGATATGTAGATAGATTGGATTCGTATCTAGTTAGAGATTGTACTATTGCTTATTTAAATAAAGACATGGATATAGCAAGGATGCAAGCTTTTGCACAGAAATTGGAGGATCAAAAGCAGAGAAGAAGGGCACAAGAGACATAAAGGGGTCAGTCCAAGAGGGCTAGGTCTACCGGGCAATTTACACCACCCTAAGGTGAGTTTAAGCCTCGGTTTTCTAATAGACCAGTTAGGCCGTCATTTCCCTACTCTACAGCTAGCACTCCACCCCAATTTCAATGACCGAGAGGCAATCAGTTTAGGCAAAAAAGTGAGAGCCAAGGTTCACGGACATTGGGATATCCAGAGCAGGGCAGTACAAGCCAATCAATGCCTCCTAGACAGCCTTGTAAGCAATGTGGGAGGAGTCATTTAGGTATATGTTGTATTGGAATAGATGCTTGTTATTAATGTGGTATGTCAGGGCACCTAATAAGAGATTTCCCTAAAAGGCGCATAAGTGATATAGCACAACCTACTGGATCAGTTGTTGCATCGTCATCATCGGTGCCTCCTTTAGGTAGAGATCAACAGGTTCCTACAGGTCATGGTAGAGGTGTTAAAGGAGCAGCTAGTTTTAGCGGAATCCAAAATCGCACACATGCTCTACAGAGTCAACAGAACTTGGAGGCTTCACCTGACGTAGTAACAGGTACATTTTTCATACTTTCACATAATGTATATGCATTAATTGATCCTAGTTCCACACTATCGTATATCACTCCACTAGTTGCTTGGAAGCTTAAAAGAACACCAAAATTATTGAACAAACCATTTGAAGTGTCTACACCAACCGATGAGTCTATTATGGTAAGAAGGGTCTATCGTAACTGCATAGTAACTATTTGTGATTGTGATCCATTGGCTGACCTAATTGAACTAGAAATGGTTGAATTTGATGTTATAATAGGTATGGATTGGTTGGCTTCCTGTTATGCCACGGTGGATTGCCGGACTAAGAGAGTGCACTTTCACTTTCCAAACGAGGCAGTCCTTAAATGGAAAGGCAATGTTACAGCTCCAAGGGGTAAGTTTATTTCTTATTTGAAGGCGAGGAAGATGATGTTAAAAGGGTGTATATGTCATCTAGTTAGAGTGAGAGATGTGGAGGCAGAACCACTGACTCTTCAATCTGTTTCGGTAGTAAATGAATTTATTGATGTGTTTCCTGAAGAGCTTCCAGGTTTACCCCCAGAAGAAGAAGTAGAGTTTGGTATCGATTTAATTCCAGGCACTCAACCTATCTCTATTCCTCCGTATAGAATGGCCCCGACAGAATTACGTGAATTAAAGGAACAATTAAAGGACTTGTTAGAAAAGGGGTTTATAAGGCCTAGTGTATCCCCATGGGGTGCACCAGTGTTATTTGTACGTAAGAAGGACGGCACATTAAGAATGTGTATCGACTACCGATAATTGAATAGAGTGACAATTAAGAATAAATACCCCCTCCCCAGAATTGATGATTTGTTTGATCAGTTACAAGGTGCCAAGTCTTTTTCAAAAATTGACTTGAGAACAGGTTATCACCAAGTGAGGGTGAAGGAGAAGGATATACCCAAGACAGCTTTTCGAACACGGTATGATCATTTTGAATTTCTCGTTATGTCATTTGGGCTAACAAATGCACCGGCAATTTTTATGGATTTGATGAATAGGGTGTTCAAGCCATTCTTGGATGTATTTGTGATAGTATTTATAGATGATATCTTGGTGTATTCAAGATCAGAAGAGGACCATGCAAATCACTTACGACAGGTATTACAAGTTATTCGTGATCGGCGGTTGTATGCCAAGTTCTCCAAATGTGAATTTTGGTTAAAATCAGTGGCATTCTTGGGTTATATTGTATCTGATGAAGGAATAAGGGTTGATTCACAAAAGATAGAGGACGTGAAAGATTGGCCAAGACCAACAACACCCACAGAGGTTCGTAGCTTCCTAGGGTTGGCAGGTTATTATAGAAGGTTCGTTGAAGGATTTTCTTCTATTTCTGCACCTTTAACTAAGCTAACACACAAGCTAGGTAAGTTTCAGTGGAATGATGCATGTAAAAGTAGCTTACAAGAGTTGAAAAGTAGGCTAACTTCCACACCTGTATTAGTACTTTCGGAAGACACAGAGGGGTATATAGTATATTGTGATGCTTCAGGGGTTGGTTTAGGATGTGTACTCACGCAGCATGGTAAAGTAATAGCTTATGCCTCAAGACAACTGCGGCCACATGAGAGAAACTATTCAACACATGATCTTGAACTAGCAGCGGTTGTATTTGCTTTAAAGATATGTCACTATTTATATGGGGTTCACGTTGACATATATACAGACCATAAAAGTTTGCAATACATCTTCAAGAAGAATGATCTGAATTTGAGGCAGCGAAGATGGTTAGAGTTAATAAAAGATTATGACGTTGATATACTATACCATCAGGGAAAGCAAACATAGTAGCCGATGCTCTCAGTCACAAGACAATATCAAGTATTAATGAGCAGACCATGGAAAAATAAGGGATGGCAAAGGATCTACGTCAACTAGCTAGTTTGGGAGTTCGTCTTCTTGAAACCCCAAAAGAAGGAATTGTAGTGCATAATGCGGCAGAATCTTCATTAGTAGTTGAGCTGAAAGAGAAGTAGTTCAAAGATCTTACTCTACAATGACTTAAGGAGAAGGTAAATGAAGGTACGACAAAGGGATTTGAGCTTACACAAGATGGAGTACTTTGTCGTTAAAACAGATTGTGTGTACCTAATGTTAATGGGCTAAGAAGGATGATAATGACAGAAGCACATCATTCAAGATATTCCATCCATCCGGGATCAACTAAAATGTACCATGACTTGAAAGGAGTGTATTGGTGGAGGGACATGAAGAAGGACATTGCAGAATTTGTGGCTCAATGTCCAAACTGCTAGCGAGTCAAAGTAGAGCACCAAAATTCGGGAGGTTATATGCAGCGTATGGAGCTTCCAACTTGGACGTGGGACATGATCAACATGGATTTTGTCATTGGTTTGCCTCGCCCATTTCGTAAGTTTGACTCCATATGGGTAATAGTTGATAGACTCACCAAGTCAGCACATTTCTTGCCAATTAAGAATGATTATACAGCTGAAGAGTATGCAAGGTTATATATTAAAGAGATAGTTCAGCTACACGGGGTTCCAATCTCTATTATATCTGATTGAGGAGCTCAACTCACTACAAAGTTTTGGAAATCATTCCAAAAGAGTTTGGGAACACAAGTGAATTTAAGTACAGCCTTCCACCCTTAAACGGATGGTCAAGCAGAATGCATAATCCAAACACTTGAGGATATGCTTCGAGCTTGTGTCTTAGACTTCAAAGGTAGTTGGGATGATCATTTGCCACTTATTGAGTTTGCCTACAATAATAGTTATCATTCTAGTATCAAAATGGTACCTTATGAAGCTTTATATGGAAGGAAGTGCAGATCACTAAATAGCTGGTTTGAAGTAGGCGAAACTGCTTTATTTGGACCAGACCTTGTTCTTCAAGCTATGGAAAAAGGTAAGGTGATACAACAACGGCTAGCAACAGCTCAAAGCCGACACAAATCATATGCAGATGTTAGAAGAAGAAGATTAGAGTTTTCTATAGGAGATTGTGTGTTCTTGAAAGTATCGCCAATGAAAGGGCTAATGAGATTTTGTAAAAAGGGAAAGTTGAGTCCACGCTACATAGGGCCATATAAGATTATTCGAAGAGTTGGCCAACTTGCATATGAGTTAGAGCTACCTAAGGAGCTTTCAGCAGTTCATTCGGTGTTTCATGTCTCAATGCTTCAGAAGTGCGTAGGTGACCCATCCAATATCACTCATATTGAAGATGTACAAGTTACAGGGGATATCGCCTATGAAAAAGTACCTATTGCTATCCTGGATCGTCAGGTTAAAAAGCTAAGGAATAAACAAATGGCTTCAGTAAAGGTGCTTTGGAGAAACCAACAAGTACAAGAACTAACATGGGAAGCTGAGGAAGCGATGAAATCCAAGTACCCTTATTTATTTGAACCTAAAGGGGAAGTCCAAGGTGCAGAATGCACTACACCATTTTAGGCCTAAAGCCACACTAAATCAAGACAACACTTGTAAAGTGTTGCCTTAGTTTTTAGGTTTTGACCACGATAATATTGGCAACACTTGTAAAACGTGCTCTTTAGTGGTATAGGCTATACTTTATAAGCGTTGTCACATCATGATATAATTGACCACACCTATTTATATAAATGACTACACTTTTAAAGTGAGCTATTTTTATAATTATAAAAACAACACTTGCCAAGTGTGGCCTTATAGTTTTCACTAAAATATTTTATTCCCTCCAACAAATTTAACTCTTCCTCCCATTTTTCTTTGGCCAAAAAGAAAATTCATAAACAATAAAAAAAACTCTCCAAGTCTCTAAAAGAGATTCTAGTTGCCCTAGATCTGAAATTTTTGAGACATTCAATATGTTTCTTTAGACATAGGCGGTGGATTCTCAATGGGGAAAGCGGTAGAAGAACTTGCCATATCTCTCTCGTTCCTTCTTATACTCCTCCATCGTCTCTATAGTCTGAAATTTGGCATAATCCATTTCTCTCAACCTGCATTATTCTCTTAGCCCAATGATTTTGTTGCTACAAAACGATGAACTTATCTCTTTCAATGTATGAAGAGTGCTCCAGAATGGAGATACATAAAAATAAACTTTGGAGTTTCCAACCACGCTTCGAATAAGCTCTCCAACATTTTTGGCTTGTTGTTTGCCTTTCTCTGTAAGTTGCACTTTATGGTCAGGTACGGCGGTGTACAGATTTTTGTCTTCATTACCTTCACTTTCATCATGGCGCACCAGTGTGATTTTCTTCGGCCATCGCCTCTCGTTAGTTTTGTTGTTGCGGTTTTCCATTTTGATTGAAAAAATTGTTGCAGTATGTAGGATTTGTCTACAAGGGTTTCCTTTACCCCAATTTCGCCAGAAGGTTTTCTCACGCATCAAACAGGATCGACAAAATTGAAAATTGATTAGTTTATTATATGCAAATTGTAGAAAATATTGAATAACTGTTTAGTATTTGGTTTCGATGTGTTTGATTTTAGGCATATGCAACTTTTGATGAGGTCTATGCACAAGTCCTACTAGTTTCTGACAATCAGGTATTGTAGCTGCTAAAATTTAGTTCCCTTAAATAAAATTTGATAAATACAAGCATTGTCAAGATGACTATGCTATGTTTTTTGTTTCTGTTGAAGCTGCTGGAGCACAAATTAAAGGTCATATAAAACAAATAACATCGTATGCAGTTTGGAGCACAAAATGTTACGCCAAGGAGTTCAGGTTGTACAGGCAATATTTCTTCCAGTTTGAGTTGTTATAACAATCTCATCTTCTATCATTTTAGTGTTTGTTTTTGTCATTTGTATTGTAGTTCTTGGTACTCATTCACCAATTTTTTTAGAGGACTAAATATCTCCACCATTGGCTAGTCTTTTTTCTTTTTCTTCTATTTTCATGTTATGTATTCTCTTTTTTGCTACTTAGTCATAATAAACATCCATAGTTTAAGAAAGTATAAATAAAGATGTGATATGTGGATTCAATTACAGGGAAGTTCAAAGGTTTATTTTTCAATTATTGTGGCTCCTTCTTTTAGTAATAATAAAAAATCGTACCAACTTTAGATGTCTTCGATCGTTAAAGTATTAAACAGTTGTTAGGTTGTATTAGCTTTTCTCATTATATTTGGTTTGTTTCTACTGAGACTTGCAATACATGTTTACGTTTTAATACCAATGTTTATTTGATGTTTTCTTCTTATGTTTCTACCTCCAAAAAATAAGCAATATATTGGGATATTAACAATTTTTCTGGTTTCACTCACCTAACCATATTTTTTCGGTTTATGTCATGTGTGTATAGTAGAGTTTAACAACTGGGATTGCAGGTACATTCCAACTCCTACCTTAAAAGGTTGTGGATTTGAGTCATTAAAGGAGCAAAAGGTTGTAGATTCAAGTCATTAAAGGAGCAAAATGTGAGAGCTCCGGAGGTATAAAGAAAAGGTTTAACAAGTGATCAAACTTTGTTTATACTAGGATGGTCAAGATGATTTTTTTAGCATTT
This sequence comes from Solanum gracilifrons, assembly GCA_029582605.1. Classification (NCBI taxonomy): domain Eukaryota; kingdom Viridiplantae; phylum Streptophyta; class Magnoliopsida; order Solanales; family Solanaceae; genus Solanum; species Solanum gracilifrons. The sequence goes on along the minus strand of JAJOOH010006358.1, from coordinate 7,755 downwards.
TTATTTGATAGAGGTAGCATGTTCTGCAAGCGTCTTACTGCTTCCAATCTACTAACACTTATGGTGGGTTTTCCGCTCCTTATCAAGCGGCAAAAGATTGCTATCTTTCCACTGTAAGTCTTTCTTTAAGATATCAATTGCTATTTCATAGTAAATGAGGCATTTAGATGTAGTTTTTACTATTATTGTCATCTTCAAATTTTCTGTTTGGCGTTTTATTGGTTATTAGTTAATTGCTTAACTTCAATTTGTATACTAGGATTAATAATCACTAGATTTCATATTCTGTCTCATTTTTCAATCAAATAGACAGAAAAAATGCCTACATTTTTATGTTATGACTTGCGTTAAGAATCTGTAGTGATATAAGTTAGTTTTGTGTTTCATTCATCTTTTGGTAACACCCTGTCTCTCACTTCCTTCTTGTAAATTACATGATCTCATTAGCTCCTTACTTGAACATTATTAGGTTGTTAGACTATGAGGATGAGTAATCTGGTCTTATCTCTTAAAATTTATTGTCAAGCCTTTAAATTTTGCAAATTATCATAAGATATCCCATATCATATGTTGATTCTTTAAACTCCATTTCTCTTATCATGAAATGTGTTAGAGTTGAAATATTATGCCTTCTCAAGCTAATTTAAATAAGTTTTCTAACATTAGTTATCCTTTAAAATGTCTATATAAGCTGAAGTGCTTGATGATCATAATAGTTTGAGAGTTCTTATCTGGTAGAAGAGCAGATTCAGCAGAATGTCATTTTTTGGTGCACTAAATCTGCATAAGGACCAGACCACATAGGTCTATAGTGCTAATAAGATTGAAGTAGGAAAAACATGTTCTGTCATTAAACAGTAAAATACATTCTTAATTCTACTTAACAACGGACGATGTCTGTCACTAAACATTCAATATCTATCCCTAATTTTACTTAATGAGAAGGTCTTTCGAACAAGTGAGAAATGAGTGATGACAACCTTCCCTTAAATACTTATCATTCAATTAGCTTCAAACATGTTCACATATGGTTGAGCAAAGCATATCTCTGTGAAACAACCTAGCATCAATTTAGATAGGAGCAGAACAAGTAAGTTCTTTGGATCAATATATCTTACGACATAATGAAGATCTTGATCTAGACCCATACTTCAAAGAATTTGAAACTTAACAATGTTTAGCTGGACAGTTTCTGTCATTAAACAGTAAAAATCCATCCCTAACTAAACAGGAGAACCCTGTCTCTAATCCTAGCATCATATCATTGGAATAATTTGTTATACTTGCCAGCTCATCTGGCGATTGACGTCTAAATTTAATAAGCAAAGGTCCTTGTTAATAGCAACTCCTTGCTATTTCATCTACCAATCTATATTTCTCTTCTTCTGATACTGAACTTGTACATATATAATCGATTATCTATAATCAAAAAAAGGATTCTACAATCAACACTAAGCATTGAATAAGTTAGTGTCAGTAACTTGTAAAGATTTGTACATGTAGTTCTTTACACATGTATTCCTGAGAAGAATGGTACTTCGGCCATGTGACTATTGTGAGTTACTCTGCATTTTATTATTTCGCATCTGGTTATTTCACCTTAAAGTAGCTTTCCTTCAATCTAATGTCAATTGGAATTAGTAATTCCCCAGTTCTAATAAAGATATTATAGTGGTCATGGGGAAAGAAAAAGGAGATGAGCATTTTATGGACATTGTGGTTTGATTTCCTCACTGTTACTTCTTTCTTAACATACTGAGAATCTATGCCTATTAGGTGGATGATGGAACATCAAAATTTGATGTACATGTTGATTCTTTATCAAAAAGGTTGTCAACAAATTCCAATCTCTATTTCAGTAGGCATTAGAGGTAACACAAAACTGGTGGGTACTGATCCTCGTGTAGCTATATATCATACTGGTGAATTGTCCAGCAATCTAAGTTGACTCTTGTTGCTGTTACAGAGATCAAAGATGAATTATCGTGCATGGTATCACCGTTGCTGGTTAGTTTCCTACATGTTAGAGGAATGGGTGAGATAAAGGCCCATGGTATGATATTTCTTTTGCGATTCCTGCCAGTTTAATTTCACTAACTATGCAGAGCAGGCAAAATTTTGGTCAGTGGTCATCGTGTGATAAAGTGTTTTGATTATTCTTGATCTTCCATTGAACATGGGCTCAATTTTCTTAAATAGAATTCATTGAGGAGAGCTTTTAATGGACGTTCAAATAAAAAGCTCCTTGTACTTGATCTGAATGGACTCTTTGCTGATATTTTTCCGCTTCAACATGTGCCGCGTGGTTTCAAAGTGGACATCATTGTTTTAGGGAAAGTAGGTAGGAGTGGCGCCAACATTTTCATTCTGAAGTCTACTCTGTCTTCTGAAATTCTTCTAATTGGGTTATCATCTGTTTTACCAGTTTTCAAAAGGCCTTTTCATGATGATTTTCTGCAATTCTGCTTTTAGAAATTTAATGTAGGTGTTTGGTCATCAAGAATCAGGTAGTTTCTGAATTTAGTTCACTTTCATATTTATGAAGTTTATATATGTGTAAACATATTTATGTATGTTGTCCAAAAATTTGCATGAAAATCTGGAGTTGTTTCTTGATTCTACTGGAAAATGCCAAGGAAAAATTGCTCTTTTATTGGGTAAGAATATGTTCTTCCTCGATATGATAAATTAGCGTCAGTGCAAGTCTGCAACCTTTAACCTGAAAGCACCAGGAAAAAAACTCTTGTGAGCCTGGTAAGAAACATAAGTATGATAAATTAGCGTCAGTTTACTGTGTTTTATTATTTTCAGCCAAACACACTAGGGAAGAAACATAAGTATATCAAAATTTCTTTCTAAGTTTGGTATCAAGGCTAATGCTTACAATGCTATGTATCCCATAAATTAAAGTTATTATATAGCTCTCCCTCTGATTTTATTGATGTTGAGTTTATTTTTCCACCAAATTTTAATTGTTTGAAGGACTTCGAATAATTTTGCATGGTTGCATGATGTAGGAGCATGTCTTTTATGATGCAAAATACCATAATTGTGAAAGTGGACTAAAGGTCATCATAAGCATGTTGTTCAATATGTAATTTAGGTATAACTTGTCTCTGTGATATTATGTGTGGTAGATGTCTGCTGGATTGATGTCAAGGTCTAAAAATTTCACTGCCCAAGACTTTAGACATATCCTCCACTTTTGTGCAACAGACCTTACATATTGGTCTCTTATACTACACCACCATCGAATCCAAAAACACGCGTACTAATTTAATACAACTTCTACTACAATATACCAGCATAAAATTGACAATCAAACACAATCCTAAAAGGAAAACACTAAGACATTTAGTTTAAGCAAGTGATGGCTAATCTTTGAAGTCTACGAGTTGTGTACTTTTCACTTTGTTGTTGACGTCTGTCACTAACAGCAACCTGTTTTCCTTTCTTACTAGGATCATTTTTGTTAGCTGTAACATTTTGTTGTTGAGGTATGTCATTAACAGCAACCTGTTTCTGATCCTGTCTCAAAGGAATAACATTTTGGCTGACTTGCTCATTTACAATAGGTTGTAAATGATTTTCAGAATTAATATTACCATCTTGAATAGGAGCATAGTTATGAGACTTACATGTCTCCAGTAGAGTATCTTGGTGTTGTTGGAGTTGAGTTTCCTCTTTTTCCATGCTTTTTTTGGTGCAACTGCTATCATGATTTACATGTCTGCATTACAGTGTCTTTGGATATTTCTTTTGTTGCCCCTGTTATATAGCTGCTACAATCTGATATAATACAGTGCTGCCTGAACTCAAAAAATCTGCAGTCTGCAATTTGCAATCATGAACTGCTGCACTATGTAATCTGGAACTTCTTGCCTCTTCTATAACTACTGCAATCTGGAACTTCTTGCCTCTTCTATAACTGCTGCAATCTGATTTGTGTAGGGAAATGGAGGTGATCAAATTTGAAGGGTCGCCACAAGTCAATTGATCCCATTGAAGTGGATGATGAAGATTTTTTGAACTATTATAAACGTTTGAATACATTATATTTGATTTTGTGAAATACATTCATTGCTAGAATATATTGAACTATTGTAAGACTACTTTTTGAACTATTGTGTAAACATATTTAGAATATTGCTTTATAAGTATGTGTATGTACACAAGACATGCTATCTTTTGAAGTTTATTGCAAATATATATATTTGAATTACTTATTAGCTAATTTAATGCTTGAGATTATTTATTGCAAAACAATATTGGTGTTTTTTAATTAGAAATTGTGGCATATAAATATTTTATAGCCTAAACAATATTACCACACTTAAAAGTGTAGCCAAAGGATTGTAAATTGTTGTATGCAGACAAGCAAGGACTACACTTCAAAGTGTTGTCATACATAAGATAGAAAAGGAAACACTTTGAAATTGTGGGCAATAAGGAAGCAAAGGCCACACTTGAAAGTGTAGTTGTATGAGATAGAAATGTTGCTATATGAGGTACTGGAAAGCGTGGCCTTGTTGCCTTTTAGGCTACGCTTTTAAGTGTAGCTGATAAGGCGACACTTCAAAAGTGTTGCCTAAACTCTAAGGTTACGCTCCCTTTGGGCACCCCTGGAAAAGTGTGGCTTAAAGTCCAAAAGTGTGGCCTTTTATCAAAGGCCACACTTTTTTATAGTTTAGGCCACACTTTTCTAGGGTGGTTGTAGGCCTAAAATGTTGTAGTGATGGGGGTATTAATAGGTACGCATGAAGGGGTATTTATTATGTGGTTAACAGTTGATTTAAACTAAGGCTTGAACTTATTTAAGCTATCTGATTATGCTAGCATTCGAGGACGAATGTTCCTAAGGGGGGGAGGATGTAACACCCCGTATTTTACGTGTACAAGTTCTACACATATGGAACTTGATTTAGCTTGGTGGTATAAGTAACGAACTTGATTTCCTAGATGAATGGTGACAATAAAGAAGCTATAAGGGTAACTCCCGTACATAGCAATATTGCATGATCGAGTGAAAGTTAAATTTTAGAAGTATTTAAATTCTTGATCAAAGGGCTATATGTAAGTCTAAAAGTTAAGGTGATCAAGTGTATAAAAGTTTTGAGTTAAACTAAGGAGATTACACTCGAAAAATGAATAAAAGAATTGAAGTACTTGTTGGACTTTATAAAGCTAGCAGGTGTCACCTACTTGCTTAGCTCAAATGGGCTAGGTAGATAGGGAAGATTAGTTCATGCATTAGTGGGCTCACTTGAGGCCCAAATTAAATAAAAAGGAAAAAGGGAATGGAGATGAGGCCTCACACCAATCTGTCCAAGTCCAACTACTTGAGCCCAATAAAGATTGAGGCCCAAATTAAGGGTATAATTTTGGCCCATGGCTTAATATTAAAAAAGGGAAAGATTGCAGCCCAATATGAGTACATAAAGGGCCCATTTTGTGTATATATAATTCCAAACATATGCATCACCTACTGGACCACTTTGACAAATTAGTGGCTGATATTAAAATTTAAGAGGTGGGGAAAAATAAGACCTTTATAATCCCCAAGTTGCTGGCTATTTCCTCACATTTAAGAATAGATAAAAAAAATCAAATTTCTCTCTAAGGTTATCCTCTCTCTTTCAAAGCATAGAAGCAGCCACAAGTTTCCTAGGGTTCTTGGATAAACCCAAGCCCTTGCAAGAGAAGCTCAAGTTATTCAAAAGTTAAAGTTAAAAGAAAACGAGTTCTAAGAATAAAGGTAAAGTGACTACCCTATCTTTGTCTTCCTTAAACACGAGTCTAAGTATGATATTTTAAGTATATTGTTGATAAGAACTCGTGGGATGATGATGGGAAACTATGGTTTCACATCCTTTATTGTATGTTGGATTGTTAGGACTGTTTTGGGACGGGTTGATGTGTAAACATATTGGGGACAGCTTGGTTGATGTCAGGAAAGGGTGTGAAATATAGTTTTGTAGTGTATAAATGCAATAAAAGAAAGCGGGGATTGAAAGAACACCCATAGTTTGGTAATTACGGGTTTGCTGCCCGAGTATTATGTTGAGTGAGATTGGACTGCCTAAACATGTTTAGTAACTACTAATATTAGTTTATCATCTACTATATTGTATATAAGTATTTGAAAAGAAAGGAAGGTACTTCAAGGTAACTACAAGGTGGTACAACAAGGTATGTAAGGCTTTTCGATTTCCTACTAATTGACATGAAATCTAGACTCGTCCTCGACACATAGAGGCTGCCTACCAGCTCCAACACGACTTATGACCTTGTTCTCAATCTTCAACATGTCTGCACGTTCCAATACATGTTAATTGTCAAATCTATACATATACATTTAATACCCTGTATGAGTTCTCCTTTTAACTAAATAAGGTCCATATATTATTTCAGCTCCTATGCATTTCATTAATTGTGTAACTACTCTCTACGTTGTTGTTCCTACATTATATGATTATTACACGTCACTTGTTGGCTACATAGTCCCACAACTCAAAATGGTATAACCACCAAAAGAATCAGCTCAAATATTAATAGAACGATATTAAATGAATCTGCTTATTGATGGGTGGTATCCCAGGGGTGGAAGAATCACCTAGAATAGGTCGATACCAATATTGCAGGCGATATACCAGGGGTTAAAGGAAAGCATAGCATGGGTCGTTCCCGATTTATTACCACTGATCAGCTGGTCATTTGTATTATATGTTGTGCATAGGGTGTTAAGTAAAGAATGATAAAGTAAAGAAAAGAATGTAAAGTACCTGATTCCAAAATATGAGAAAAGGTGGTCTTGTATCCCTACATTGCTATATGATTTCATTTGAGTTCTTATTTCACATACAGTACTTTATGCCTTACATACTCAGTACATTCTCCCATACTGACATCTCTCCCGGGGACCTGCAATTCATGCTGCAGGTACAGGAGCTAGTAGATCTCTCCAGTACGAGAACAGGACATCCAATGGCTATTGGTGAGCTCCAGGTTGATTCGAGGCTTTTCGAGTCTATAGTATATATTTTTGTATTGTATAGTAGCTGAGTGTAAGGCGGGGCCTGTCCTGACCTTAACCCCATAATGTTTTACCATTTAGAGGCATTGTAGACTATGTATAGTGAAGTGTGGTTGTGCCTCGTGTCTTAGACATCATGGTCCCAATGGCCAAGTCAAGTGCACTTTGTTTTGGCTTGTTAATACTGTCTACTTTCATGAAATCTGGTTATCCACTATGGCAGCACCTTTAAATGTTCATAGACAGAGCATGATTACAGGTTGGTTCTACCGAGCCTTCTCGGCAACGGGTGCCGGTTCGCCTTAATGGGATTTTGGGAGTGACAATTATCATCTGAGACTAGCGAGGCTAGCCACTTTTTCATTGCATCCAGCTTCTTTGTCTTGATTAAGTGCTGGCAGTGGTCACTAATCTTATCAAACATTCCCAAAGCTATGTTGATAGTCTTATTGTCATAGGCTACCTGTAACGTCCCATATTTTGCATAAACTAGTTTTATGTGAGTAGTGAGGGTTTGAAATAGGTTTGACAATATTCGAAAGAGGTTTGAGGCTAAATAGAGTAAGTAAAGTATAATTTGTCATAGTAATCAACCTACTTGCTTAAGCTACTGATTCGGATGTGTTACGTAATTAAGTTACTTACGTACATGTGTAGCTTACGTAGAAAGGATGACATAGGTTCTTAATGGTAGATTAACTGCTGACCTACTTAAATAAGTG
>JAJOOH010006357.1:0-18829 GCA_029582605.1 Solanum gracilifrons | reverse complement strand
CATCATGTTCTGTTTGTCTCGGGTTGACTGATTATGTAAGTTCGGAGCTGATAAAGTGAGGTAAGGAGCAAGTCACTTGCAGATTGTAATATATCGGCATGATCTTTGGTATTTCTGGTTAATCTTAAGGATCCAATTGAGTTTTAGTAAGAAGCACACTTGTCATTTGCAGATCACTAGAGTTCTGTGTCTAAGAAATGTTACTCCTATAGTTGTTCAATTCTCCATTTGATTCACTAAAAGTAGCATTAACTGGGAGCGGGTGATGTCTAAGTTAGGCGCACATCAGGGATGCGAACCCTGCCACATATTTTATTATAGAGGGGCTAACCCATTATCCACCAAGTTTATATGTGTTAAAAAGAGCAGCATTAACTGTGAGCAAATAAAACTTTTACCCCATGTGTGGGGGAATTAAACAAGCTTGGGTAGCTGAGCGGAGTAAAAGAGGAGGGGTAGGTAGTGGGCATAAGTGCACCCAAGGGTGTGTCCTAGTAGGCCAATCAAGTGGGTTGAGGACCATGAGGTCTCAAGTTCAAATCATAGCAGAGACAAAAACATTAGATTATCTCTTTTCATCTATCCTAACCTTGGTGGACAGAGTCACCCTGATGTGAGGTGGTAGGTATCCAGTGGAATTAGTCAAGCTGCGGGAAAGCTAGCTCGGACACCACGTTTATCAAAAAAGAAAAAAGTGTGCATAAGTAAATGCAAAGTACTTTCCACTTGCACACAATTCAAAAAGTTGTGTGGACTCTTCACTTTTATGCCACACCCTGTGTCGGACTACACTACTTTTGGCAAATCTGATACGCATCCGTTGACATGTTTGAAGAGTTCGAGCAACATAGGTTGCACAAGAGGTGTGGAAGAGTTCATCATCAGTAGTAAAGCAACCAGCTTCGACCAATCTCCTTTTCCCTTCCCTTCAAAAACCATTCATATTCTAGAGTGTATAGGTTCATATTGCTGAATAATTGCATTCTGATTTTCTATGATGATAGAGGGAAAAAGCTTCAAGTTGAAATCCCAGTGGAGGCAAAAGCATTGGGTGATTCTTTCATCTGTCTAACTGTCCAAGCCTTGGCGGATAGAGTTACCCAGTAATACTGATGGTGAGAGGTAGCAAGTAGCATGGAGTTAGTCGAACCAGACACTACGGTTATCAAAAAAAATAATGCTTATGATTGCTTTATCTATATCATCAGGGTCAGCTGACATTATGTATGATGGAACTTCTTTTATATTCCTGTAGTTGGAGTCATTTTATGCGTTTTTCAGTATATTTGGCATGTATGTTTGTCTCTGCAGTTTGGTGCAAAATAACTGCTGTTGGATGGTACTTATCTCCAAAAAAAAAAAAAAAAAAGAAAAAAGAAAATTTGTGTTGGTTAAGCTGCTTTCTCGTATTTCTGGCATTTTACTTGTGCGTTGACTATGTCGGGGCATCTTTGGGTTATATTTCTTCTCCGGATTCATCTGAGGTATCTGATACTCATCTTTACTTCTTTTTTTTTCAGATGTCCACGACGATAGCCATTGAGGACGTGAGAAGAGAGGTGAAGATATTAAGAGCTTTAACGGGACACGAAAATCTAGTAAAATTTTATGATGCATACGAAGATCATGAAAATGTCTACATAGTGATGGAGTAAGCTCTAGCGACTGAACTCCCATTGCATTTGTATCTATTGATGGCATACAGAACCTTAGTTTTAGCCCAAAGTATACTTTGTATGCATCATCAATCTGGGTCAAGTGGTATCATATGAAAGTTTCTTCCTTTAATGTTTCAGTAAAATATGGATTTGATTATCACATTTTTTCTGCAGTTGCTATTAAAAGAATGTTGTTTGACTTTCTAATTTTCATGTTCTCATTGTTCTTTTGCAATGGAGCTGATCAATCTTGTCGAATTTCAGGCTATGTGAAGGAGGCGAGCTTTTGGATAGGATACTTTTAAGGTAGTCCCTGGTGTTGTTATGAATACAAATTTCTTTTATTTTTCAACCTTGTCAGTTTTGACTCTTAGTAAATCTTTTTTATGAGATCAAGAATATAAATTTCAATAATATATTAAGTAGGATCCTTCTGTGCTGCAGAGGTGGAAAATACACAGAAGATGATGCAAGGGCTGTGTTGACACAAATATTAAAAGTTGTTGCATTTTGTCATCTTCAAGGTGTGGTGCACCGGGATCTTAAACCAGAGGTGCGAAAGTTTACTAGTTCTAAAATGCTTGCTTAGAAAGAACATACATCAGTTTATATAGTGAATCATCTCCCGTACCCCAAGATAGAAAATAAAAAAAGGAAAAGGAAGTCCATCACTTGAATGGATTTGGATGCGATGTCAATCAGTTTCAAATGGTTACATTTATTGCTCAAGGATATGGCATGAGCTACTGGGAATTAAGATTATTTTTCAAAGTCAGCTTTTCTTCTTGCATGGAATGAAACTATAACTTGTTAGAAAAGATTTTTTATCTGCTTTGTTTTCCTCATTTCTATATCTCTTTCAGTTCTAACTGTACCTTTTAATGGACCAGAATTTCTTGTTTATGTCCAAGGACGAAAATGCACAACTTAAAGCCATAGACTTTGGGTTGTCTGATTTTGTGAAGCCAGGTTCGTCCATTTGCGCTTGATATTAATGCTAATACTTTGTGACTTTGGGAACCCCTCCTTAAAGAAAAAGAATATAAAAGAGGAAAAGATATTCTTATTATTCATATTATTATTGAGTAGCAACACAACCTGTAATTAACTTGCAAACATATTCTTTTGCAGATGAAAGGCTTAATGATATTGTTGGTAGTGCATATTATGTAGCGCCAGAAGTTCTACACCGATCTTATAGTACAGAGGCTGATGTGTGGAGTATAGGTGTTATTTCATATATCTTGCTGTGTGGAAGCCGTCCTTTTTGGGCTCGAACTGAGTCTGGGATATTTAGGGCTGTTCTCAAAGCTGATCCAGGTTTTGAAGAACAGCCTTGGCCTACATTATCTTCTGAAGCAAAAGACTTTGTGAAACGTCTCTTGAATAAGGATCCACGGAAAAGAATGACAGCAGCTCAAGCCTTGGGTGAGTTTCTTGTGTCAACTTAGAGAAGGGAAATTCTGTTCTTTATTTTTCTGAAACTTCTGGAAGACTTACTGTTTTAGGTCATCCTTGGATAAAGAATAGTCATGACGTAGAAGTGCCTTTGGATATACTGATATTCAAACTCATGAAGACTTACATGCGTTCATCTGCTCTTCGGAAAGCTGCTCTACGGGTAGGTGTGATGCAATTGAGAAAGCTCTTTTGTTTCTCTTTAGTCTTTTACTTTTTTATGTACAATTCTATCGATGGAGTATTAACGCCTATTATTGAGTTGCACTAGTGTTTGCTTTCTATTTATTTACATACTTTTACATTTGACTTCTCTGCACCTCTAATTTTCTGTCATTGGAGTTTTTGCAGGCTTTGTCAAAGACATTGACCGTAGATGAGCTGGTCCATTTGAAGCAGCAGTTTGCACTGCTGGAACCAAACAAAAATGGCACCATAAACTTGGATAACATTAAAGCGGTCTGTCTTCTTCCAAATTTAATAGGTAATTGTTTCTATGATTTTACGGATGTTTCTGACCTTTATAAGTATGATATCTCCAGGCCCTGATGAAATATGCAACAGATGCCATGAAGGAGGCACGCATTCATGATTTCGTTGCTTCAGTATGCTCTAAGTCCTTCATATGTAGTTATCTAATTGAATTTGTTAAGCTCTAACTTGTGATGCTAAGTTTTCTTGTCCCTTGTCATGTCAGCTTAATGCACTGCAATACAGAAGGATGGATTTTGAGGAATTCTGTGCTGCTGCATTAAGTGTATATCAGCTTGAGGCTCTTGACCAATGGGAACAACATGCGCGCTGTGCATATGAAATTTTTGAGAAAGATGGCAACAGAGCAATTGTCATAGAAGAATTAGCTTCGGTAATTCTGAATTACATGCTTTTTATTTTTTTGAATTTTAGTACTGATATCTCCGTCCTTGTCTCGTATAAAAGAATCTCTTTTTTTCTTCTTTTGGGACGGTTGGAGTGTTATTCTTCTTTGCCTTTCTTTTGGAATGACAGGACCGTTACTCCATCCCCTTCTTTTTTATCTTTTTCCATTTCTTACTTTTTATTGGGAGAGGGACGTCACACTATTTCTTTGATGGCTGGAAGTATGTAAGTAATTAGGAAGAGAACCTGACTAAGATATTTTTGAATTGCTGGTTCAGGAACTTGGTCTTGGTCCTTCTGTACCTGTTCACGCTGTTCTTCTTGACTGGATCAGACACACTGATGGAAAGCTTAGTTTTCTTGGTTTTGCAAAGTTGTTGCATGGTGTGTCAAGCCGCTCAATCACAAAAATTCAATGATTCCAGCTGCTCGATTCACATAAGTTCAATGAGTCCTTTCAGTGCATTCTTATCATCATATCATTGCTGATGTGTTATTGACAATTACATGAGTTGGTTAAGATCAACTTCGGTCCCCCACTCTGAAGCTTCAATATATACCTGTACCGTGTACGTAGTGATATGTGATGCAGTCACTTTCAGGGACCAGTATATGCGGTTCCTTTGGGATGAATTCCTAGCAGAAGATGTTTTTATCTTAGCACGCCATGGCATATAGTTTTTGTTTTCCTCGTGTAAATGAATAGTTAGTTTCTGTTTGGTTACAGGTGAGAGTATCTCTCAGCTAGTTACTAGACACTTATACAAGATGTTCTAACCTATTAGACAGCCATTGCATTGTATGATTGTCATTATGTTTGTAAACATACCCTTCATAGTTGAAAAGAATTCATCACTTTCTTTCTTCTCAACCAAACTGGAGAAGTTGTGGCATTGAGATGATCCTGCTCCCTGTGTTATCATCAACTCTTCAGGTAATGGAACTTACATAGCCCACCATATATTCTGTCAAGTCTTATTTAACAGTGAACATTGAGATTTACCTCAAAACACAGGTATGATAGATATGTCTTCTGATCGTTTAAACAGTGGTTCATCCACGATATCGTATAAGTTTATCAACTGTCTCAGTCAGATTAATGTGAATGCAATTAATAGACAATCTGCTGAGAAAAACTTTTATTGAAACTAACTAAAAATTGGTAGTTAGTATTCTCTTTTTGTTTGATTGCTTTTTACTTAACAAACTTGTTTGGAAAAGCAATGAACTAAAGAGTGTATTACCTTTAAGATTAATTCTTTTTTCAGTAAAAGGACAGTTTTAATTGGGCTACTATTAGCCTTTCTTTATGCTCCATCAAAATGGTTGAAGTTCTTTGGCACATTAATTGGGTTCTAAATTTGTCCGTATAAGCCTTTCTTGTAATTAAAGAAAGAATAAATTGAACCTCTATCTTCACGAGGATTACAATTTGAATGAAAAAATTGTGTATTTATTATCAATATAACAATATGTTACTCCCTCCATTTCATATTAATTGAATTTTTGAGGCATTTTTTATTTTTTAAATTAACTTAATTGTTCAGTTTTCAAGACTACTTTTAGAGTGTTCTTCCAATTTTACCCTTCATTTGGATTTTCAATGTGATGACTTCAATAAATTTGACAATAATTAATAATGGTAAAAATGGAAAACTATGTTCAATTTATGTCTTAATCTACTTTTTTTAAAGGGTGTGAAACACCTCAAAAATTCAATTAATATGGAATGGAGAGAGTACGTCTTAACAAGAACATTTCATGTCAATTTGACCATATAGAACCCCCCACAATTCCAAACCCAAAAATGAATAAAACTGTTATGGATCATATAATCACTGAACTTTCGTTCTTATTTGACCTTTTGTGGCATTCAGCAGCTTCAGTTAAAGCTAAAGAAATTACACCAGGCGACATCAAACGCATGGTCTTGAATTTTTAACTTCCACTTAGAATATCTTAAATTTCAAAAAAATTCAATAAACAACTATGTTGAGAAAACAACTACAAAAATATCGACGAACATTATTTTCATAATAGATGTGAGAAAAATTATACTCCATCCGTCCCATTTTATATGTCACCTTTTACTTTGTACTTGCATTAAGAAGTGATATAACTTTATCCTTCTACCCTTGTTTAATTTTTTTGAAATTCAAGTTTTCAATCAATGAATATGAATTATTTATTTTGATTAATTAATTTAACCAATGAACATGAATCATTTACTTAACTTTTTTAAGTTGGTCAAATATATATTTTTAAGGCTAATAACTCACAAGGGTAAAAAAGGAACAATATGATAATTTATGCATTAATTTTATAAAATGACAAATAGTATGAATTAACTATTTATAGAAATAGATGACATATAAAATGAGACGGAGGAAGTAGATTTCAAAGTAGGTCGAAAAAAGAAATAGCAAAAGCCATGGCAAAATACTGTATTGGGATTGGGATTGACTTGATGAATCTAATCATTTATAAGTCGTTAAGCGACCAAAAATAATAATAGATGGACCAGAAATGACGGCTAATTATTTAGATGACATATCATTTGACACTCGATGGATTCTTTTTCTTTTGAGTTTCCTCATCAGTTCACTTTTAAACAAATTTTTTTTTTAGATATTTTAACACTGTAGGAAACGTAATATGAATTGTAATTTTTTATATATTAATATGAGAAAAAATACATTGTAAAATATTAGCTAAAGTTCTTATTGTTTGACACTAAAAAAGGAAATCGTAATAACTAAAAATGAACAGAGGAAGTAGATTATCGAAGAAAGTGCCTTTGTGTGTTCTCTATTACAACACGAATTCCTATTCTAACCATGCAACATCTGCCCCCCCAAATCATATGCCTTTTCTTCCCGCTGAAAGTGACATAAATAGCCACACATCATAAAAATATTTACCTATATATTTGGCTAGGAAATGGTTTTACTACAGTATATTATTTTTTAGCAACCGGCCAAATGTGTAATTTACCTTTTTTTCTTATTGGATTGGATTTGTTAACTTATTTATATGTTTTTATTAAAAAAACAATATATATATATATATATATATATACATACATACTTTCTCCATTTTAATTGGTTTATTTGCTTTTGATTTGATATGGAGTTCTAAAAAATAAAGAATATTATTGAATTTTGTGGTGTTAAATTAAAAATATATGTAGAAAGTATCAAAAGGTCCTTTAATATCGAACCCACAACTCTAGCATGAAAAACATTTTCACAGTCCCTTTCTTGCCACTAAACCGTCAATAAATTTTGATAGGATTCACAAATTAATATACATATATATTTATTTAATTTTCTAGGACAAATACATGGTCTACGGAAAAGTTACTGGGTTTGCCCAAACCCATGAACCCCGCCTAGCTCCGCCTTTATTTACATAACGTCACATATCAACAAGTTGAATGATAAACCTAGCTACAAGAAAGGTAATGTATACATGATAGAGCTACTGTGAAAAGGTAGGATACGTGATAAAAATATGATTATTAAATAATAAATAGAGACAAAATAAGAAGAAAATATTAGGATAACAATGTGATCACACCAAATCAATTGTTACGTTACCTAACGATGAATTTAAACGATACGATACAATAAAATCTAAATAACAATCAAAACAAATATTGTGTTTAAATTAACAATACAATACATCATGTACAACCATCCAAACAAGGTGTTACTGACAGCTACAATTTTTTGTACTATTATGCCACTTACCCCTACAAATAAAATAACAGTAACAAACCGAACTAACTATTTGAAAATATATATGCAAAATTATACTAATAACAAAAATAAAACATTATTAATGTATACAAGTAAAATCCAATAACTATTCTTATTACATTGCCAAACCAAATTAACTAAATCACTCACACTCTAATAATAAAAAATGTTTATAAAACACATATCATGCCCTTTTTGTAGTTAATAAAAGCTAGTAAAAATAGAGGATAATTTAATTTCACACCTCTAAAATTAATAATACTATATAAACTTTTTCATTTGATCTTTAGATGTATCTTTGGTTGGAAGGGTGGAGATCAATCTCTTGGGTCCAAGCAGATCGATCTTGGATATGCAAATGCCAGTAGGTCTGGGCCAGCCCATCTGGGTCCATTAACCCCTCTCCGGCCCATACGCCGGGTTGTTGCTGCTTTTGTTCCCCAACCAACAACCTCTGTTGCGAACTTGACGCTATTGCCCCCCTGTTATAATAAACTCACTCAACATTTTAACTTATAATCAGATGATCTATAAGGTAATACATGTAATTAAACGTATCATTCTTGGTAAAAATGTATAGCTTAATAACCCGTTTTGATCAAGTTTTTAGAAGGTCAAAAGTATTTTTTTTCTTAAGGTATTTGATCAAATTTTTGGAAGGAGATTAGTGATTCTAAAAAATAGCAACAACGGTTTTTCAAAACCTAAGAAGTAGATTTTCCTCAAACTTTTGAGAAAAGCAGTTGTTTAAAGATGTTTCGGTCAAACACAAACAACTTCTAGTGATTTTCTTTTAGCACTTTTTTTTTCTTCAAAATAAGATTTTAGAAGTTTATTAAAAACCAGATATTTTATATGCTGAGTCAGGTAGAACAGCATATATATGCCATGTTGCTTTCTCTCTCTAATCTTATGGGATTATGAAAAAGCTACATATATTCCCAAAAAAATATCCCAGCAAAAGGAATGAGTTGTTATTGTAACATATATAAATGCAGCTAAAGGATTCCTTGCATCTTGTGGAATGTTGTTTTTTTCCTTAAATTTTCATGAAAATTCAAATAATCAATCAATTAAACTATGAAGATTCTCTTTTCAAAGATGAGGTAGAATCTTAAAGAACCAAAAAAAAAAGAGTAAAAATAGAATCTTAGAGAGAGCAAAAAAAAAAAAAAGTTGCTCGGATGGTAAGCATCCTCACTTCCAATCCAAAGGTTGCGAGTTCGAGTCACCAAGGAAGCAAAAAGGGCGGAAGCTACTAGGGAGGGTAAAAAAAACAAAAAAAAACTGACCGGGCGGGTGCGCCAACGATACCGTGAATGATGACATGCGCCACGTGTACTCCAAGAGGTTGAAGCTCCTTTGCCAGAGATTGGGATAGGCCTCTCATTGCAAACTTTCCACAGCCTGACATATTCATATCAAAAACAACACAAATTTCATTAGTTTAATTTGAGTCCTAATTCATCTAATTTTGAATTGTAAATAAAAATGAAAACAGTAAGTAAAAGAAAATTAATTATGATGATCACGTACATAATTCAGAATAACCGGCTATACCACTAAGAGAAGCTGAACAACCAGTGAAAAGAATTGTCCCTCTTCCTCTTTCCACCATACCTAGAAGTACCTGACATTTTCAATCCCAAATTGCTCAAAAATTTGAAACCAGAAACTCAAACAAGGTGATCATGCTGTTCAGTGGTACTTAATTTGAATTTTGAATTGATGTATAGAATTAAAATTTTAAATTCGTCTCTAATCGACATATTAATCCACGTGTGGTATGTAAAAAAAAAAAGAAAAAGAAGCTAAGAGACCTGTTGAGCGCAGTGAAAGGCGCCGACGGAGGAGACAGCGACAGATTTCTCAAATTGTTCAACTTTAATGTCTGTGAAGTTTGTTGGGTGCCAAGATGTTGGTTGGTGTGCATTGTAAACCAACACTTCCACAAAGCCAAGTGATAGAACTCCCTCGAATGCCTCTCTTATGCTTCGAGAATCTGAACAATCGATACGGATTGCAAACACCTGCGCTTTCTCTTCTCTAGCTATCTCATCAGCAAATCTTGATAATCTACCTGTACCAAAAAATTACAACACACTGCTAAATTGCACTATTAAAATGTGACTCTGATTTAGTCATATATATATATATATACCAAATGACAGAACTCATATATAGGCGAATTTATGATTTAAAATTGAATGAATATATGTTTTTGCATACAAACTTCAACTAAAAAATAAGGAATTTAATTGAACTTACAGAATTCACTCTAGATCCATTTCTACCAAAAAGATGTTAGAGAGAGCACGAACCTAAGTCACGGGCAAGGATAGCAACGGTATAGCCTTCGTGGGCGAACTTGCGGGCGATTGAACGGCCGAGTTTTGGGCCCACACCAACAATGGCAGCAATGCCTTTGGATGAGACTGAACTGGCCATGCTCCGCATCTTCTAATTAATTTTAGCACTCTGTATGGTTTCAATTTTATCGGATCATGTCCTGTACGACGAAATCAAATGCAGCTTCTTTGTTCTTCTCTTGTCGATGGCTTGCAGAATTTTGCAACAGTATACAAGAAATGTAGGATTATTTTACCATACGGATAATCTGATGGATTTTTATGTGGCGTACAAGAAGCTTTAATTTACCTCTTTGACGGTGTCGTAGCTCATGTCTGGACAAAAATAGTGCACAGTGCTCACTACTCCAGCACAATAGCTAATGATTGCGCTACTGATAAGGTATCAATCGCATCAATAACTGTCCATGGCCCATGCTCAAAAAAATTCTCTTTTTTATCGTCAATTGTACACATTTAAAATAGCTACTCCAAAATAATTATTAATTCCTTGGTCTTAAAAGAGAATGACTTGTTCTCTTTTTTAGTCTGTTTTTGATACTAACACTTAATTTCAGTTTTTCATGAAACATATTTAAGGCCACAAAATTAAAGATATTTTGACGTAACTTTCATTTAGATTCAAAAAATTAATTTTTTTTTATATATTTTCTTAAACTCTGTGTTAAGTCAAACTATATATTCTTTTTTAAATGAAGGAAGTATATTAAAATGTTAATTAATTATTTATTTTATCTCCATCCTAACTGGTGTAACAAATTTGAAGAAAGAATAACAGGGTGAAAAAAGAGTAGAACTCATTAACTTATGATCAGAGCATAAATGAGAATAATTTGATGATTTTTGAAAGAATCGGTTTCATATGTACTGTCGATTACGCCTCAGATCCAATTGGTTGCGATTGACTGTATTTCAAAATTCAAACCATTGATCATTCCAACAAATAATAACAATATACTCCATAATAGTATAACTTTATAAATAAAGTCTGAAATGTGTAAGATGCACATATATCTTAACCTATATTTTTATGAGATAGAGATTTTGTTCTGGATATATCGTTGGCTTCAAAGTTGATAATATTTCAAGGCAGTAACTTAGGTCTTTAAACCTAACACTAAAATATTGCACCATTTTCCTACTCCAATATGTGTTTCTTTAAAAAAACGGGGGTAAGGGAAGGGAAAATGGGGAGGGAATCGAACCCTCACCATTAAGGTGGAATTTCAGATAACCAACTAACTGAACTCAAATATGTTGTTGTTGTTGATTTCCTAACTAAGTGTATGGCATGATTGGCATCAGTATATTTATATCTTATCTGTTTTCGTGGTGTAACTTTTATTTTTTACCCACCACGTTTTCCTTTCATTCTATATTTAATTAACTCTCCAGCCATTTTTTTTAAACATTGAGTTGTTTAAAGAAATAAAATTTGTCACAAGAAGGTATAGATGAATATAATAACTTTATTCAAAAGAATTATTATGAAAGAAAACCAGAAAATACTACATAAATGAAACATTTTAAATATTAAAAAGATTTCAAATAATAGAATTGTTTTTTGTACTTAAAGTAATTTTGTGGGAATTTATATAACCATTTTTTATTTTTTATTTCTGCATTTAGGGTCAAACAGGCACTACATAAATCAGGTGGAAACATACAAGTCACATCTCTAGTTTCCTTCTTGCAATTCTGGTTTAAAAATTCTATATTATATATAATTGATATACAGTAATTATGCGTGCAGAGTTGTTCCTCTTTTAACAATCCGTAGTAGGGAGCGATATTGCTCGAATGAACCCAACTCAGCACGAATCTGAATTAGGACTTCAATGCAGATATCAAACACGGGCCCATCAAATACTAAATAAAAAACACAAAAAATATAAAGTACTTACGCAACTTTTGTAGATACCTTTTCCTATGTGTAAAGTCAAAGTCTAAATCAATTTGCATATATTCCATTGGGTTTTCCTTGGATACTGCATGTACGTTTACGATAAGCAGCTAATACCAGGACAGATGCGAGCTTTTGTGGATGGATATGATTTATTTGAAGATCACGTAGAAAAAAAATTACATTATATATAGTATATACAAATTATATTTGGTTATTAATGCATATGAATTTGAGTTATCAAAAAAGCAAAAAAAAATATAAACACCTAGGAGAGGAATAATATCTCTCTTATCGTGCATGATAAATTAAAGTAGAAATTATTCCCTACTAGAAATTTCTCTACTTTCATGTCTCGAAGTCATAAACCTGGAACTTAAGTTTGCTTACGGATGGAAGGATTCTGAACATCTCACCAAATTGTAGAGGTATCTTGTTAAAGTGATACAGGATAAAACATTCCAAGAAAAGTTTTACTAATATACTTTTATTTTGTAAAGTAGGGAATATATACTTTTGAAAAAAAGAAAAGAAAATCAAGTTCCTTAAATTAATTGGTCCAATATTGTCAGTGTTTTGAAAAAGAATCCAATTATTGGAGAGGACCATCATGGTATAAAGTTTTACACTTTAAAATCTCTTCAAATATGATTGCGTGCTTAAGTGATCCACGTCGACTCATTGACTAAAATGAAATGCATCTACTTATTCTCCACTACACGTACGCCTTAAACAACAACAAAAACGTTCCTTGCGTGGCCAAAATTAACTTGGCGTTGCGGTCATAGGATTTCCAATCTTAATTGATTAGTAAATTTTTATAAAATTATATTATATATAATTAAAAGTTTGTACTAGCACATTTATTTATAACAAAAATAAAGAGATATGTGGTTTATTAATGTTGTATCTTAGGGTATATATATCAATACTTTATTTATGTACATGATTTTTCTTATAAGATAAAAATTATATAGGAGTTGAAAGAAGTTTTGATTATTTTCTCAAATTGTTAGGCTTTATATTTATGAAAGAATATATAATTAAGTATCTTTTGCTTTAAAGTGTTCCGTATTCCTCATAAATATGTATGAAAATAACACCTTTAAACCTCCTTTTTTTCAAAGTATAAATTCAGACAAAGATTCTTCTTTTTTTTAATAGAAAAATATATATGAATAAATATTTGCATACCACGTGAAATTACAAAATATATTCATTTCTTCAATGATAATAAAATTATTCATCTTTAAGCAAATAAAGTATTTATGGATCCAAGTGGCTTCATTTAGTTAACTTTTGCGGGTAAAAATATATTCATTTCTTGAATGATAATAAAATTGTTCATCTTTAAGCAAATAACGTATTTATGGATCCAAGTGGCTTCATTCAGTTAACTTTTGCGGGTAAAAATATATTCATTTCTTGAATGATAATAAAATTGTTCATCTTTAAGCAAATAAAGTATTTATGGATCCAAGTGGCTGCATTCAGTTAACTTTTGCCCAAGTAATCATCAAATATATTTTCTTATTATATAAGAGACAGTTAGTGCTGCCGCTTCAACGTCTTTCCGGAAAAAAAAAATTAAAAAATTATTTCTTTTGTTCTATTTTGATTTAATTAGTGTATAATTTTTTTGAAATTATGGAATTCTTTTTAGCTAAGACTTTTAAAATCGACGTGCCTGCTTCAGAGTGTTTCAAAAAAAAATTCAAAATTTATTTCTTTTGTTCTACTTTAATTTAGTTAGTGTATAATTTTTTCGAAATTATAGAATTTGTTTTAGCTCTGACTTTTAGTTCTCCATTGACGTGCCTGCTTTAGCATGTTCCTGGAAAAAAAATGTATTTCTTTTATGTTACTTTAATTTAATTAGTGTATAATTTTTTCGAAATTATTGAATCCTTTTTAGCTATGACTTTTAAAATTGACGTGCCTCCTTTAGCGTGTTTCAAAAATATTTTTTTTTTAAAATTATTTCTTTTGTTCTACTTTAATCTAATTAGCGTATAATCTTTTCGAAATTATGGAATTCTTTTTAGCTATGACTTTTAGTTTTAAATTCAAGATTTCACGCTGAAACATGCACATCTTTGTCGACGTGCCTGCTTCAGCGTGTTTTGGATTTTTTTTTTAAAAAGTACTTATTTTTTCTACTATAATTAGTGTATAATTTTTTTAAAATTATGGAATTTGTTTTAGCTATGAGTTTTAGTTTTAAATTCATATTCTTTAGTTATTGCTTTATTATTTTGAATGTTGGTAATATTGTTTTATATCTAGTAACTACTTTGAGTGAAAAATTAACGGTTGATGACGAATAACACTTTAATTATAGACATCTTAATGGACCTCTCCATAATAAATTTGCGCAAACAAAAAGTAATTAACCACTTATATATCTAAAAATCATATTAAATTTATTCAACTTTTTAAATTTTATATTTTGGGCCCTTGCTAGCACGGACAATTGTATCCAGTAGTCTTAGAGGTCACATGTCCTTGTATATTTTAAAGGTTATGATCTATTTTGAATTTATTTTTTCTAATAATTATTCTCTTATCCGTATAGCATGAATTCAGTCGAAATGTTTTTTTTAACTATAATGGGTGATTTGGCGAGGTTTAGTCTTTCGCATGGTGATTTTAATGAAGATCAAAATTAAATTTATGTAAAAAAAATTAAGAATCCCACAGTGTAATGGTGAAATTACATCATGTCCTTATTCTTTTTAAAATTAAATTAATCCTTAAATTTTACACATTCCGGATACATAACTGACAGTTTGAATACATTAATTATGATACATTATATTTGTGGTTGTTGCGCTTAAACGGGAAAACAAACGGAAAATTAAAATAAAATCCAATAATTCACGCTGTTCAGTTCCTCCTTACTGTCAATCAGAGAAATGTGAATCCTAAATAAAAAATCAATTCAAAATAATGTTTATCTTTGTCCATGTTTCAATGAAGAAACTTTTGAGTAGGATTCAAAACTTTTGTTGAAAATTTGATCAGATACGTAATGAATATTTCGATTTTGTTGAAGCATTTAGGAATATGGGAAGGTGAGGTTAGATATGAATGATACATGAGTGATGGGATAGTGATTGGTGAAAATATTTCATTCATGAATCTAGTTTCAGCCATTGCAGCTGAGTTGAATATTGATGAATTGAGGGAAAAAATTGAGATTCGATACATTGTAAAAGGTATTTCATCTCCACTGATTATTAGGAATGATATAAGAGTAAAGTTGTATGTTGAGGTGAAGAAACGTGAGGTTGTATTTGCTATGTATCCGTATTGATACAACTACTAAGAATGTTAGCGAGATACAAAGTTTTGGTGCAATTGTCTGTGTTGAAGGTGTTGAAAAGGACACACATGCTCTTAATTTGATGGAATCAAAAATTGGTGATTCGTGCTCTAAATAAAATATGGAGATAACGAATAGTACGAAGTGAAGGTGAAACAATTGTACAAGGATAAAGTCACTCTAGTGGTTGTAATGGTAAAATACAAAATAAAACATAACTTCAATTTTCGAGTTAAAAGATCTGATAACAAAAGGT
This sequence comes from Solanum gracilifrons, assembly GCA_029582605.1. Taxonomy (NCBI): domain Eukaryota; kingdom Viridiplantae; phylum Streptophyta; class Magnoliopsida; order Solanales; family Solanaceae; genus Solanum; species Solanum gracilifrons. The sequence goes on along the minus strand of JAJOOH010006357.1, from coordinate 3,220 downwards.
ATGCAACACAAATTTTTGTGCTTTAATCATTATTTTTTCATACAAGAATTCGTATATTGATTTATACATAATGATACATTACTGGTTAGAGTTTGATACATTAAACCTTTGACGTATATGTTATGGGTTTTCAAATCTATGAGTTATTGTACTGTTAATATAAAATATCAGATAGATCAATCATGATACATTGCTGCTTTCAACTTAAATTATGATACATTACTGCTTTCAACTTGATACGATTCTAGTTTCATTTGATGTATATTTAATGAATTTTTATAGTTGTGAGTTAGTGTATTGTTACTATAACGTATCAGATACATGTGATTTTTTTTTATGTTAATGTATCAATATATGAATTTCTTGTTGTTTAATGTATCAGTGTGGAAGAGAATATATTGTTTTAATGTATCTATTATCATTTTTCTAATGTATCTGAAAAAATTGCTGCTATGTATTAATGTGTTTTTCTTTGGTGAACTCTTGCCTCAATGTTGGAGAGTGCAAGTTGTGCCCAAGAAAAATGTTGATATCTACCATCTTCAACCATTAGAAATTCATTGACATGTATATGTGTATCACCCAGTTGAGAGAAAACAAAGGTATGAATGAAGTAAATAATTTTCATTTGGACAACGTCCTGATTGTTGTCCCGATCACCTTATATAAATCGTTGAATAAATCGTCCCTTGCTCACATTATTTTTTGAACGAGTAAACTATCTTTGAAGAAGCCTGCTTTGAGTAGAATCTGAATATTTGAAATCATCGGGATTCCTTGTGCATTTCAGTCCGATTATTTTTGTAAATTATTTGATACTGAAACACAGTATGTTCCCATTTACATGCCGAATATGGAGCTCATTTATGTTATCCAGCTTCACCTCAAGAAGCAACAAGCATTTTGTGATTTGTCCTTGGTAATTGCAGTTAGGAATGTTGAGGTATGCCAAAAATAGATTTTTTGAATAATTCAATACCCTCGACACCTATGGACACAGTCAAATCATCTACAAAACACATGTTGTATGTAAAATCAAACCTCAAAGAGTGAGTTGAAATTTTTTTTATCACATATTTATAGACTGTATTGAACAAAAAATGATCAACATTTAAACATGATACAAAAATAACAAACAATTACACATGATACAAAACTAACAACTGTAACACATGATACAAAAAATGCCCACCAGTTGAACATGATATAAAAATTGCCCAACACTTAAACATGATACAAACAATGGAGTACAATTAAATAATTAGTAACTTGCAATGTATCTTATGTGTGTATCTGATACATTTTAGTAAATTTTTGTATCTGATACTCATTAAAATTGATATAATGTATCTGATACACACTGACTAATACAATAATACAATTTTAAATGATAGACCATTTAACATGATACAATGTAGCAGAAACACACTGAATAATATATGTTTTGAATGATACACCATTGAACATTATTTTTTTATCAATAATTTCACATAACTACAACAACTCCTCAAATAATGAACAAAATTAGGGTTTAGTGTATCAACTAATTAAACTTAAAAATTGATACATTACAATATGAAACATGAATTTTTCATTAATGTATCATTATTTGATTAACTAACAAAAAAAATTTAACAATCGATAAAATAAGATCGACATACTAACCTTAGATAAGGATGGTCGAGAAATTGCAGGAGCAAAATTTGTATCCCTCTTTTTTGGGGTTTTAACAACTTGTGCTTTCGAAGTTGAAGGGTCATCCTTCTTCAACTTCTCAATGTTTACCTTCGCCATTACTAAAAGATCATGCAGTTTTTTAGATTTATTTTCAGCTCAACCAACATCTTCAGACTTAAAAATGCGATCAATATTAGGTTCATTTAATTGTGTAAAACCAAGACTAAAAGATGATGCACCATCCATATATATCAACGTTTTGAAAAACAAAGGATGAACAGACAGTAAGAGAAGATGAAAAGGGTACCTATTTCACGTTTGAATTTATTTTGACAGGAAAGAGACTGATTTCGAATTTCAAACGTAATGGAGCAATTAACTGACAAGATCATGAAAATAAAAATTAGGAGAGATTTGTGGAGTGAAATCAGGAAGTGATAAACATGAGTTTTGGGAGTGGGGAGTTACGTGTTTGGTTTTGAGAGTAAAATAAGGAATTTTGAAAATATTTTGAAATGATAGGAAATAATGGGAATTATGAAAAATAAAGGTGTTTATTGAGGAATGAAGTAGCTTGTAGTTTACCACATTTCTTTTTGTACTGATCTGGCCAGAGCTTTTCTCTTTCACGTATTACCACTAACAAATATCAAGTAAGTAATATAGAGAAATATTCAAAATAGATTCTTATCTTTAAAACTACAAGAATATAGTTTTCAGAAAACATCTCACAATTTTTCATATATAGTTCAAAATTTTTGAAAAATACTTTTTTATAAGAAATACTTAAAATTTAGTTCAAAATTTTTGAAAAATACTTTTTTATAAGAAATACTTAAAATTGAGAAAAATGACTTTCCTTATAGACTTATAGAAAATAAATTATACAAATAATATTACATGTCCTCCCCATATTTCAACACACCATATCTTTACCCCATTCTTGTAGCTCACACCCCAATTACCTCACACTTCCTATCCACCATCTTCACCTCCCATAATATTTATTTAGATTATATTAAATATTATAATGTAATAAATTTTTTTATTCATATACTGAACACAAAAAATATCAGCAAAAATTAATGAAGCGGAACCACTCCACTCCCTTTGGCATAAGCCGGAAAATAGTCACTTTGATGGTGCAGTGCAACCAGAGTCCTCATCTAACTTTTTTGTGCCTAAAAACATGGGACCTTTGCAAGTAGTAGCTAAAAAGTTAGACAACAAATTTCCTACCGTCTACCACATTTACGGCATGTCAAATTTTAAAATTTTCTTGCTTTTTACTTTTTTAATTTGGTGTTCAGTACAGGTGCAGAGCTATATGATTGTCCAATTGGACACCATTTATCTGAAAATAATACCATATAAACAGGGGCGGTTCAACATAATTTGTGGCCTAAAGCGAAATTTTTATTAGAGGCCTAAAATCTATATAAATTTTATCTATATCTATTTATTTTTCTAAATTTCTAGATGTAAATTACTACTTAATATCTTTTATATAAATGATTTTTCAAACACTTTTTTTTAATTATTA
>JAJOOH010006356.1:0-26819 GCA_029582605.1 Solanum gracilifrons | reverse complement strand
ATATATGAGTATTCATTTCTCTTTAAATTAAAGTATCATATATATCACTAAAGTAGAATCAAGTTTTCCATACTTTCTAACCTCAACTTAGCTCACAAGTTGTTACTTTTATATATGTTTTGATTTTTATTGTCACGCCCCGAGTCTACACCCTCCGTGTGGCCGGCACTCGAGAACTATTGATAGTCCCCAAGGGAACCCTTGGCATGACTCAATACTCAGCGCAAGATTTACTCAACAATAAATGAACTCAAAACTAAAATTTTACTCATAAAGTCTCGCAAACCAACTTAACTCAAATTATATAAATAAACACAAACATTTAAATTGAGTCTTTAAACATCAACAACACAATAGATAAGAGTCCTCAAAACACTAAGGTCTATGAAGCCTCTAATAACTCTGATGGACATCAGGACAAGACCCACGACATCCTAACAAAATAAAACCGAAAAGTAAATGGGAATCCTCCGAAAACAAGGAGGCTCACTAAGCAAATCTACAACTCAGCATGATCAACGGAGCACCAGTTGATGGTCTTGAATACCTGTATCTGCATCATGAAATGATGTGGACCAAATGGTGTCAGTACATTGAATGTACGAGCATGTAAGAGGAATGTTGAACATAACTTGCAAGCTTGAACTAATAAAAGGGGAAAACATACTCACCTCAACTCAACTCAACTCAAGATTTCTCAACTCAAGGATACTCAACTCAATAAGAAAGCAACAATAAAGGTGCAGTTTATATAAAGCTGTTAAAATGGTAGATAATAACTGAATGTATTTAAAAATACAATAATCACTCTTTACTCTTATTTGGGAGATTGTCTAACCGACAACCATCACTATGATCTATGTGATGATACAACGTCTCGCCCACTCTGCCAGAACTGTCTTATACCTTGTCGAAGTGTAGGACATCCTCAACTAAGTGGATCCACTAAGATATGCTTAAAAGCAATAAGAAATCATCTAAAAAGTATGGCCATTTATCTATGTTGGCATACATGGTTTATGAGGACTTTGAGTTGTCTGAACTCATCCCCATATCGGTGTTCAATACTACTCCTAATAATATAACTCATGCTCATATGTTAAAAACATTTCCTCATCCTCAACTTTGAGATTATTACTCAAAAGGTTCTCTTAAAAGATATAGTGCTCAAAAACTCCTCATAAACTCATTCGGAAATCAAGGTTTCCTCTCATTTTAAAGGTAAAAATATTTACTCTTGGGAATACTTAGTTCCCATATATTCATTTTGAAAAATGAAAATCAACTCTCCTTATCCTCATACTGAAGTACTCAAGTCTTAAAACAAGTTTTAAAAGTTTGCAAAAAGACTTCTCAAATGACTCAAAAGAACTTCCTCGAACTTTAATCGTAACTCTATCTTGAATTTGAGTTATGAATTCAAGAATTATGACTTGGATATGCATGATCTCTCAAGGATTACTGAAGATTTTAAGTGTGGATATCTAGAAGAGAACATGGGTATGATTCGAGGGAACACACATGGAAAGAAGGTCGGAAGGGTAGGGGACATGGCGACCCTAGCGCACTGAGTGGCACGAGGTGCCAACCCCTAAACTATTGAAGGTGATTTGGGGCGCACTGAGTGGCGTGGCACCCCACGCCTATTCCAGCTTTTTGACGAATTTTCTTTCTACAATTTCATGTCTAACTTCTGTATAATCGAACGATTTCCCTCAAACTCTTTTGTATTGTTAGACCCAACATAAATACAATGAAATCCACTAAAAATTACTCAAGAACAATACTCAAACACAAGATCCTCATCTCAAGAACTCAATGAAACCTCATATTAAAGAATGAAGCATAAACTTCAAGAGACTCATCAAGAAACTCAATATACCCAATCTTATTAATGAAATTCGCAAAAGAAACTCATGATTGGCATGTGGGTGATCAAACCCAACACTATAGAAACTTATATACTTTGAAAGAAACGAGTTCTTGACGGAAAACCCTCAAAGCTCGCAACAATCTTGATTGTTCTTCCTTTTCTCCTCTTAAACTTCTCTCAACAAAACCCTAAGCTCTTTTGGAAGGACTAAAATTGATTTCAATCAGTTTAGACCCCTAAAAGGGTGAAAAAAAACGTTCAAGGCTTGAGGGGTAAGGAAAATACCAAAATACCCCTCCTTAATTCGAATGAATTTCCTTAACTGGACATGCTGAACTCAAATGGGCATATCTCCCTCATCTGAACTCAAAATTTAGCAAACTCGATGGTGTTCGAAAGAGGAATCAAAGAACTTTCATTTAATACCTTATGGGTCACCTAACTCATCCTGTACTGAAAGTTATGATTGTTTGAAGTTGACCCAAAACTCACGATTGAAGAATAACTTACAAAATTCTCAATGTAGCTATTTCTAGTTCAACTCTTTCTAATTTTAGCTCTTTCTAAGACCCAGGTGTTACATTTATTTTATAACATAGGTGAAGACCAATAAATACACTATTTAAAATTAATCACTTGCAATATAAGAATTCAATTGTGTTTTTTAAGGATAAATGTGTATCACATTCCCAAAATATTATATATAAGTAGATTTACTCAATTAAATAAACTTAATAGGCTTGACCTTAAAAGGACCTAAGGATGGCCTTGTATAGGGGCGAATTTATATATAGAAAATGGGTCACTGGAACTCTTGGTCATCCGACAAACCTTGATATATTACTTGTATAATTTTTCAAATATATCAAATATCAACTGAAGGAACCCATGATTACAAATTACTGGTTTGAGTATTCGTTTTTGTAACATCCCAAAAAAATTCTAAGTTAAGACTCGAGTCATTCTTTATGGTGAATAAGATTTATACCAAGTGATTCTAAATTTTCTTAGATGTTAAGGTCACTAAAATTCCCTAGCATAAAGTCGAGTTGAAAACTTTCCTTCCAATTGAGTTTCACTGTGAGATTTTCTTGGGCCAACTTCAGTCGACCATAACTTTTAGAATATATAGAATTAGGTGGCCGATGAGCTATCTAATCGAAGGTCTCTGAGTTCTCTTTCCAACGCCACCAAGTCTTCTAAGTGTCGAACTCCGAGTAAAAAGTAAGGCCCGTTTGAGTGAAGCCTCTCCATTTAAGGCTTTCCATCCATTTTAGGAAAGGGTATTTTGGTCTTTTCCTTTTCCCCACATGTCTCAACACGTTTTTTTCTGACCCAATTAAGGTTATAATCATATTCTAAATACCCATTCACGTTCAAAACACTTAGGGTTCTTAGAGCAAGGTTTCAATAGGAGAAAAGCAACGTTTCCAAGCATTCTTCAAGATTCATTGATTTTCTCCAAGAACATGGTTCTTTCCAGGTATGTGAGGTTTTCCAAAGTGATGGAATTTTTCTTCTTCATGCCAATCATGTATTTCTTCCATTAATTGATTCATGAAATCGTTTATGTGAAGATTATTGGGTAGTTCTTGAGTTTAACCCCATTCTTTATCAATGGAGGTTTTGAGTTCTTGAGGTGAGGGTCTTGCGAATGAGTGGTGTTTCTTGATAGAATTTGAGTGATATTTCAATGAATTTGTGTTGGGTTTATGAATCAAAGAGATTTTGGAATAAACCAACCGATTATTGACGAGTTAGGACCCAAAATTTAAGAAGAAAATTCATCAGATTTATGGGTCCGAGCTGGGCCAATGCGCCCCCATAGCGCCAGGAGGGCTGGGGCAATGCTCCAGCAATGCACCTTAAAGTACTCCCAGTATTTTAGGGGATGGCGCGATGTGCCACCACTACGCCAGAGTCGTCCGACCTTTTTTCTTCTTCGTTCTTCATTCTGTATGTGTTCCTTTGAATCGTGTCTTCGTTCTTTCCTTGATATTAAGTCTTAAAGTCTTCATTAATCATTCAAAGATCCTACATATCCTAATCATATCTCTTAAATTACATTTCAAATTAAAGAGGAATTAAGAGAAAAGTTCAAGAGGGTCCTTTGAGTCAAATTTGAGAATTCTTTTTGAAATCTATCATAGTTTTGAACTAAGTCTTGAGTAAAAGAGTATTAGAATGAGAAGAGTTTCATTCATGAGTCTACATTGTATTGAGATCCTTGAGTCGAGTCGTCCATCCCCATAATTTCGCATAAACTCTATGAATTGAGTATTCTTGAGAGGAGTAGTATCGTTGAGTTCTGAGTTCCGAATTCTTGAGTCCTTGAATTCTTGAGTTCTGAGTACTGATTTTCCATATTTCTATTAATATCCCTGAGTTGAATCATTCGTGACCATAATTTTGCATCAACCCTATGAAATGAGTTATAAATCTTGAGAATCTTTTTAAAGCCAACACTTGAGTTTTAAACTGAGTTTTTGAGGAAGTAAAGATGAGTTTTGAGTAAGAGCTTCTAAAACATGATTGGTATGACAATCGAGTATGTCATCAATGCTTAAGCAGTATGGTATCTAGATATACCTTCAATGTTTATGCAATATGATTTCTCGAGTCATCAATGATCACATTACATTATGATTTTGATATATTTTTTTAGAAAGAGTTTTCATGTATGAATTGAGTAAGAGTATAAGGGAACTAAGTTCCCCAAAGGTATCAATTTTTACATTGATAAAAGGAAAACTTTGATTTCTAAATGAGTTATGAGTTCAAAAGATATTTCAAGAGCAGTTACCTCTTTTAAGAGGATAGTTTGAGCAATTATTTCAAACCAGAGAAAGAGTATGTTTTTAAACATTAAGCATGAGTATATATTATTGGGAGTAGTACTGCGGACCGATATGAGGATGAGTTCAGACAACTCACATTCCTCATAAACCGTGTATGCCAACACGGGTACAAGATCATACTTTTTAGATGAATCCTAAGTATATTCGGGCAAAGCTTAGTGGATCCACTTAGTTGAGGAGTACTATACCCCGACAAGGTATAGGAAAATTCTGGCAGCGTGGGCGAGACAATGTATCATCATGTAGCTCATAATGAAGGTTGTCGGTTAGAGAATCTCCCAAATAAGAGTAAAAAGTATTTTATTGTATTTTTATACAACATTGAGTTTTATCTCCTGTTTAATAATGTTTTTAAATATTGCATCTATCATGTTTGCTTTGTATTGAGTTAAGTAGAGGTGAGTATTTCTTCGAGCCTTGTCGGTTAAGTAAGTTATTGCTTTCACTCATTCAAGCCAGATATTAGTTTACTCTAACCTTATCACATACTTTTACATTCAATGTATTGATGTCATTCGACCTACATCATTTTATGATGCAGATACAGGTGTTCGGGATCATGAACATGCGTTTCATTCAGGTCATTTGACATTCCAGTCAGCTTTGGTGAGCCTTATTATATTTCGGATGACTTCACCTTTACTTACATTTAGTAGTTTTGAGATGTCGTGGGTCATTTCCCGATATCCTTTTGTAATAGTAGAGGCTTCATAGATAGATAGAGTTAAGGAGTTTTTCAGTATTTACTTTCTTTGAGTTGTTTTACAAACTATAAGTATTCTCATTGAGTATTGTTTATATTAAAAATAATTTAAGTTGATTATTTGAGTTTAATGAATTTAATTCAGTTTTAAGCCTATGTATGCTTGATTTAGTCTTCCGCTTGTACTCATCTAGGATGAGGGTTTGCTTTGGGACCAGCAATGGTTCTCTTGAGTGTCGGCCACGTCCAGGGTGTAGACTCCGGTAGTGACAATTCTCCACTGTGAGGTTAAGGGATCGATTCTGAGTTGCTTATTTATATTGCCTTCCTTTTAAACTTAAAAAGCAGCAACATTGGTTTTTTCTTCTTCTTTTTATTACACAAAAGAAAAATCTAAAAGTAGGTTCCATTGCAAACATTTTATTTCACTAAAAACACAAAGTCGTGCTCAAACTTTCTAGCCGAACAAACCCACGTTCATTCGTTCGTTACTTCCTTTTTGTTCCTTCAACTAAAATCACCATTCTTAGTACACAAACTAGCAAAATCAATTATAATAGGTTAGATCTTATCTTTGTGCAATGGTCAGCGGCAGCTCAAACACATAAGTGGTCTAAGGCAAAATCAAACGGAGGCCTTAATTTAAAATAAAATTAATATTCTTTTTATAAAGTCTACTCTAGTGGGACCTCTTAAGCAACCTAAGTGACCGCTTTTGCGGCCATCGCTGGTAGTTAAATCCCAAAATCAGTTCATTGTTAACATTCTAAATTCAATTTCATGATCTCTGGAGGTTCATTTGAGCTATGGTTTGGTGCTTCTTGTTGAGAATTGTCAAGGTTGTGTATTGGGACCATCTGGATTGCGTTGGGGGCTCGACTAGGAGGTAAATTCTTGTCCTAAAAAAACCCTTCTTCCCTTGTTAATGGTGAATATTGATTCTTAATCTTGCATGAACTGTTTGGTGGCAATTGTAAGGTTCAGACTGTGCCCGTTTTTAGGGCACAAGTCCCTTGAGCCGAATGAGACTAATTGACATAGTCAATTTTAGCATTCCCGATGCGGGTCCCATAATATTATTTTTACTCATTTTTAGTCTCATCTTCAATTATAATGATTTTGATGTCAAAACATTTGTATTGACGTATTTATCAGTTATTTGATAGAGTGGCAACAATTAGAGGCGGTTCGGAAGGGTAAAGCTCTGGTTTAGTGGATTTGTAATGCACACAGTCGGTTTTTGAGGTAGGTTATGGCTTAACGATCTTAGATTGAGCTCGTGTTGGTTCTTACATGTTGATTAGCTAGTTTCATGAAGGGTTTCTAGTTTGTATCATGTTAGCTGATATAATTCACGTCTTAGCTCTTTTTCAGGTAGATTTCAAGTAATTGAGCATGTCTACCTTATGTGCAATGTTGTACCATGCTATATTGTAGCTAATTGTTTGGTTGTATTGATATTGGTGGCTTGTTGTTGTCCTTAGCCTAGGCGTAGGCTAGTGATTTCCTTTGACGTGCATTTTGGAGTTGTTATGCCTTAGAAATCCTCCAACATCACTTCAAATGGATTAGCTCCTTGTAGATTGATATAGCAGACATGAGTCTGATAGTATGAATCCTTAGCTAGGTGACAACTCATCTTTTGTGACCGTTCATCCATAACTTCCCTTATGTTTCGGCCTTGGTGTTTATTTTACAATTTTGGGCTAAGTAGGTTATTTGGATCGGGTTTTGGGGTTCAAGCTAGATTGGTTTCATGACCCAAACCATCGTTAATGGCACCCACATTAACCCTATTGCGGGAGAACCAATTACTAACCCAAACTTAAACGATCAAACCATTTTAAGAAACAAGTTAGTATATAAAACACTAAGAACCAGTTAAAACAAATAAAAGACCAAGTCCGCATAAACTTAATCAATTATCCAAAATGTTTGCTGAATTTAACCCCCTAAAATGTAAAAGTCATAGTACCAAAACTCTAAAATAGTCAAGAATAAGGGGATGCAACCCCAACCAAGAAACAATAAACTATGTCTTTAAAATGACAGAGTCCGAAAAGATGGACAAAGAAATTAGTAGGAATCCATGACATCCCGAAAGAATTAGATCACTCTTGGATTCAGAAGTCACGAATATCAAAGCCTAGGTCTTGAGACAACAGTCTGAATATGCCTTGTACTCAATAAAAAAAAGAAAGTTTAGTATCTATACACAACCACAATGTACTGATAAGATCATACGACCAGTTCTTAGATATGAATATAAATAAGAAACCACATATAGTAATACAAGCCACCACATATATCAACAAGTCACATCAAATGTAGACTTTCAGTCATGAATCTTGACTAACAAATACATGAAATATGTCCCATATGATCACAGTAACATACACCAATTCTCTCATAGAACCCACACACCATTTGTTAATGTACCGGGTTGGTACCCGAGCCAACCATTATTAGTGTACCGGCATAGTACTCGAGCCAATCACTATTAGTGTATCGACATATTACCTGTAACACCCCATATCCTATACAGACCAGATTGCAGATTTCAGAAGCTACAAGTGCCACCGATGGGTAACACCTACGGACCGTAGGGTGACCCACGGTCCGTGCTGGTGGTCCGTGGATGGTCACCTGCAGCCCTCCCAGAAGCAGTCCAGAAATCCAACTATGGGTCTACCCACGCCAGGACCTACAAACTGTAGGTCAGGCCACAGTCCGTAGTCTAGGGTCATGGGTCAACCCCCAGCTTTCAGTCCCAGAAGCCCCTAGGAAATCAGTTAAGAGTCATCCTACGCCAGGACCTACGAACCGTAGGTCAGACCATGGTCTGTGGTCGAGGGTCGTAGGTCAGACCCCCAAGTTCCAATCCCAGTCGCCGATCGACGGTTGACCAGCATAGACCTTCAGTCGATCTACAGTCTGTCAGTCCCATCAGTCCCGTCCGTCGGTGACCCCGATAGCTTTTAAGTCAGGGGTTGTTTGGTCTTTTCCCTATGTGTTGGACCCCTACACTACGTCGTTTAAAGCCTAAACTACGTAGTTTTGGTCAGTTTTAGCCTAGAATATAACTAGAACTTACCTAAGTCAGATCATTCATCAAAACATAGAAAAAATATAGTGTAAGAGGAGAAAGAGGTCAAGAACTCTAGTTCAAGAACGCAACAAGGTTCCGTTAATTCCATCCCCGAAATTGAAAATTTCTCCGTGGAATTCGTCACCAGGTATGTGGGATTTCACTAGTTGGTTCCTTTCGCCCATTAGGTCCCTAGAATTCAGTCAGATTCTTGATTCCATTAATATTATCTAGACTTAGGGCTTCTAGAATTTCAGTAGATTATTATGAATTAGTTGGTTTAATGTTCCTAATCAGATTATCATGATTTTTGTATGGTTTTGCGTAGATACCTTTTTAAATTTAGAAACCTAGCTATGTAGTTCTTTTAGTTCATGAATTACACATGCTAGGTCAGATATTTCAGTTATACATGCCTCGTAATTAAATGTTTCATTATCAGTATATAAATGTTGCATTTTCAGTTAGCACATCAGTATTTTGAGCTATCCAGTATTACCAAACTTCAGTCATAACTTGTTAATTACTTAATCAATTGAGAGAAGCTTAATATCGAGCGGACTAGGGTCATTCACCCTCAAGTCCCAGAACTGAGTGCCTCGTATGTTGTAAGTTCCCTTTGTGGGCATCATTTTATTGATAACGTCAGCATGCCTCTATACCTTTGGCAGGGTATATTGGGTCATCTCGATGGGGTGTATACATTAGACTCCACATTTAGCTCATGTAGTTTTATGTCAGTTATTAATAGCTCCCTTATAGTTCAGTCAGATTCTATTGCATTGACCATGTTATCAGTATAGTTCAGTATGCAGTCTCAGCATATTATAAACTTGGCCATTGCATCAATTTAGCCATGTTCAGTATTTCCAGTATCCTTATCATGTTTAGATTATATCATTTCTTTATTTCTTGTTCAGTTATGTTATTATTCAGATTTATTCTATCATGCATGCTCAGTACATTTCAAGTACTAACACATACTTTGCGCTACATCTTCTCGTGATGTAGGTTCAGGTCCTCAGTAGTCAGATCGCGCATAGATCGGTTCCCAATCTTCAGTTCCGGAGCATCAGTGGTGAGTCCTCATTCTTCGAGGACTAGTGACATGATTTTATTTCTTGCTTTTAGCTTTAGTTTCAGTTTTGCTAGATCCAGCATTTCTAGTCAGTAGAGGCTTTATTTCAGACATAGTTAGTTTCAGCTTTAGTGTTGGAGTTTGACTCTTCATTTGTATTTAAACTCTCAGTTTTCATTTATTCAGATAGTGTAAGGGTATTCCCCATCATTTCAGATTATTCGTATAATTTAGCTTCCGTTCAGTATTTATTATTTCAATTTATCTTTAGTATGCTTATGATATGTCAGCAGGGTTAGCTTGGGGTCACTCGTGATCATAGGTCCCGTGTTTACGTCCAGGGGGTAGTCTCAGGGCTTGACAAACTTGGTATCAGAGCACTAGGTTTAAGTGTCCTAGGATGTCTGAAAAGCCGCACTAAATAGAGTATTTTTCATGCGTGTGAAGTGCACCACATCTAATGAGAGGGAGGCTACGAAATGTTTTAAGAAAAACTTCACTCTCTTTGTTACTCTTATCGTGCGTAAGGTATGATCTAATTCCTCATTCTAACTCATCATTTTGCATTTCAGATCATGCCTCCTCGTAGAGGTTTTGGAAGGGGTGCAAATGCACGCAATGCTAACACAGCTCCTCCAGTCTCAGATCAGGAAGTTTCAAACGCAGAATTCAAGAACGCTATCCAGTTATTGATTCAGAGTGTGAACAACCAGAAGAATTAGCAAGTTCCACTTTTGATGAATGCTAATGTTGGGTCAGTTGTAGCTAGAGTGGAGAATTTTGTTAGGGTGAATCCGCCTAAGTTCCTAGGATCGCAGATTGGTGAGGATCCCCAAAACATCATTGATGAGGTCAAGAAGATCTTTGGAGTGATGCAGGTATCTGGGAATGATTGGGTTGAGTTGTCATCTTACCAGCTTAAGGATGTAGCTCATATCTGGTTTACTCAATGGAAAGAGAACAGGGGTACAAATGCAGCTCCTATTACTTGGGAGTGCTTTAGTGAGACCTTTCTGGACAGGTTATTCCCAAAAGAGTTGAGGGAGGCAAAAGCTCAGGACTTTATAAATTTGAGGTGGGGTTCTATGACAGTCCAAGAGTATGGACTCAAGTTCACCAAACTCTCCAGGTATGCTCCTCACATGGTAGCCGACTCCAGGGATCAAATGAACAAGTTCATGTATGGGGTATCCTATCTAGTGAAAATAGAGTGTATGAATGCTATGTTGCTAGAAGATATGAACATCTCTAGGCTTACGACCCATGCTCAGCAGGTTGAGGGTGATAGGCTTAGGGAACAGACCAAGAAGAATAAGAAGGCTAGGACAGGCAACTATGACTATGCTCAACAAAAATTGGGTGGTTGAAATCGCTCACAGTTTTAGCAGAAGTCTTCAGCGCTACCACCTTCATCAGCTAGTGTTCCATCCTCCAAGTTCTGAAATGATCAGAAAAGTAGGGCATCAGGCTTTAAGTCTCAGGGGAGTGTTTCAGGCACCAGAACCTACCCAACTTGTGCAATGTGTGGTAAGAACCATCTGGGCAAGTGTCTTACAGGAAAGGAAGGATGTTTTGGGTGTGGTCAGTCTGGTCACATATTGAAAGATTGTCCTTCTAAACAGTGTCAAAGAGGTAACAATGGTAGATCTCAATCCACAACTTCAGCAGCACCATCAGGTCGCCCGACTCAGCAGGGTAACTCATCTGGTACAGGTGGCGGTCAGCGCCAAAATAGGTTGTATGATCTTCAGGTTCGCCAGGATCAAGAAGATTCTCCGGATGTAGTCAGTGGTACGTTACTAGTTTTTAACTTAGATGTTTATGCTTTTTTAGACCCAGTGGCTACTCTTTCCTTTATAACTCCTTATATAGCACTCAAGTTTGATGTTAGTCCAGAAACCCTCTCAGAACCCTTCTCAGTCTCTACTCCAGTCAGTGACCCAGTTATAGCTAGACGGGTATACAGAATTTGCCCTGTCACAGTCTCCCAAAGTTCACCTCAGCAGATCTTGTAAAGTTAAAAATGGTAGACTTCGATGTCATTATAGGCATGGATTGGTTACATTTATCTTATGCCTCAGTCGATTGTAGAACTAGGATTGTCCGTTTTCAGTTTCCAGATGAACCAATCTTAGAATGGAAGGGTAGTAGCTTAGCGCCTATAGGTCGATTCATTTCTTATCTTAAGGCCAGAAAGATGATCTCTAAGGGTTATCTCTATCATCTTGTTCGGGTTAAGGATTCAAGCTCCGAAACCCCAACTCTTGAGTCAATCCCAGTAGTCAATGAGTTCCCAGAAGTGTTTCTAGAATATCTTCCCGGAGTTCCTCTTGAAAGGGAAATCGACTTTGGAATTGATCTCTTCCCAGATACCCAGCCTATTTCTATTCCTCCTTACAGAATGGCTCCAACTGAGCTTAAGGAATTGAAAGAGCAGTTGAAAGACCTTCTAGATAAGGGCTTCATCAGACCCAATATTTCCCCATGGGGTGCACCAGTATTGTTCGTGAAGAAGAAAGATGGTTCTCTCAGGATGTGCATTGACTATTGGCAGTTGAACAAAGTCACCATTAAGAATAAGTACCATATACCCAGGATTGATGACTTGTTTGACCAACTTTAAGGTGTTAGTCAATTCTCAAAGATAGACCTCAGATCCGGTTATCATCATCTCAAAGTCACAGATAGTGACATTCCAAAAATAGCCTTCAGAACTCGGTATAGTCATTATGAATTTGTAGTTATGTCACTTGGACTAACCAATACTCCTGCAGCTTTCATGGACTTGATGAACAAAATCTTCAAGAAGTATTTGGAGTTGTTAGTTAGCGTCTTTATTTATGATATCCTCATTTACTCTAGGAATGAGAAAGAACATGTGAATCATTTGAGGGTTGTTCTGCAAACCCTCAAAGATCTCCAGTTATTTGCTATGTTTAGCAAGTGTGAGTTTTGGTTGCAGTCAATTGCTTTCCTTGGGCATACTGTGTCTAGTGAAGGGATCCGAGTGGATTCTCAAAAAATAGAAGCAGTGAAACAATGACCCAGACCTACCTCTCCTACAGATATCAGAAATTTCTTGGGTTTGGCTGGTTATTACAGAAGGTTCGTGGAAGGATTTCATCCAGAGCCTCCCCATTGACTAAATTGACTTAGAAAAAGGTCAAGTTTCAATGGTTGGATGATTATGAGAAGAGCTTCGCAGAACTGAAAACTAGGTTGACTACAGCGCCTGTTTTGATTCTACCAGAGGGTTCAGACGGTTATGTGATCTATTGGGATGCGTCCAGAGTCGGCCTAGGTTGTGTGTTGATGTAGCGAGGTAAGGTTATAGCTTATGCTTCTAGACAGCTTAAGGTGCATGAGAAGAACTATCCAACTCATGACCTCGATCTTGCAGCAGCAGTGTTCGCACTTAAGATTTGGAGACAATACTTGTATGGTGCTCATGTAGATGTGTTCACAGACCATAAGAGCCTTCAGTATGTGTTCACCCAGAAAGAATTGAATCTTCGCCAGAGGAGAAGTGTGCACTACCACTCTAGTAAGGCAAATGCAGTAGCAGATGCTCTTAGCAGACTATTTATGGGTAGCGAAGGACATTCACAGGCTTGCTCGCTTAGGAGTTCGTCTTATGAGCATATCAGATGGTGGTGTAACAATTCAGAATGGGTCAAAATCTTCATTGGAAGTGGAGGTTAAGGAAATGCAAGACAATGATCTGATATTGCTTCAACTAATGGGTGCAGTCCAGAGAGTTGAGGTTTTCTCCCAAAGGGGAGATGGTGTGCTTCGCTATCAAGGTCGATTATATGTTCCTAAGGTGGGTGAGTTGAGACAGCAGATTCTTGCTAAAGCCCATAATTCTAGATATTTTATTCATCCAGGCTCCACTACGATGTACCATGATCTGCAGGAAGTCTTTTGGTGGAATGGTATGAAAAGGGATATAACGGATTTTGTGGCTAA
This sequence comes from Solanum gracilifrons, assembly GCA_029582605.1. Lineage (NCBI taxonomy): Eukaryota > Viridiplantae > Streptophyta > Magnoliopsida > Solanales > Solanaceae > Solanum > Solanum gracilifrons. The sequence continues at coordinate 13,250 of JAJOOH010006356.1, read as the reverse complement.
GTGCCCCAATTGTCAGCAAGTCAAGGAAGAACATCAGAAACCAGGAGGTATGACTCAAGAGATCGACATTCCTACTTGGAAGTAGAAAGTTATCAACATTGACTTCATCACAGGTTTACCTGGTACTCGCAGACAACATGACTCCCTTTGGGTGATAGTGTATAGAGTTACTAAGTCTGCGCGCTTTTTGGCAGTCAAGACTACAGATTCGGCGGAGGACTACGCCAGACTTTACATTAATGAGATAGTCAGGTTACATAGGGTTCCTTTGTCTATCATCTCGAATAGAGGTCCTCAGTTTACCTCTCATTTCTGGAAGTCGTTTCAGAGAGGTCTTGGTACTCATGTTAATGTTAGCACAACATTTCATCCACAAACGAATGATCCGACAGAGCATACCATTCAGACCCTAGAGGACATGTTGAGAGCTTGTGTGATCAATTTCAAGGGTAGTTGGTATGATCACTTTCCTTTTATAGAGTTCCCCTAAAATAATAGTTAACATTCCAACATTCATATGGCCCCTTATGAGGCATTATATGAGTGTAGATGTAGATCTCCAGTTGGTTGGTTTGAAGTAGGTGAAAAAGCCTTGATAGGGCCAGAATCATTTCATGATTCTCTAGAGAAAGGGTAACTCATTAGGGATAGACTTAGGACAGCCCAGAATCGCCAGAAGTCCTATGCAGATGTAAGGAGAAGGGAATTACAGTTCAAGGTTGATGATTGGGCTTTCCTAAAAGTGTCACCTATGAAGAGGGTGATGAGATTTGGCAAGAAAATGAAGCTCAGTCCTAGATATGTAGGCCCTTACAAGATCTTGAAAAGGGTTGGTAAAGTAGCTTATGAGTTAGAGTTGCCAACAGAACTAGCAGTGCCTCCGATTTTTCACATTTCATTATTGAAGAAGTGTGTGGGTGAGCCAGCATCTATTGTACCTTTAGAAAGCGTGGATGTGAAGGATCTCACTTATGAAAAGGTACCAGTTGAAATCCTTGATCATCAAGTTTGAAGGTTGAGAAACAAAGAAGTCATTTCAGTCACGGTTTTGTGGAGGAGTCAGTCCGTAGAGGGAGCTACTTAGAAAGCAGAGGCATCTATAGAGGCCAAGTATCCTCACCTCTTTCCTTCCGATTCCATTCCAACTTGAGGTAACAGTTCCTCTCCATTTTTTCAGTCATTCTTGCGCAATTTCAGTCTTAGTATCATGTTCTTTCATTTTATACTTGCATTTTCAGCGTTTTTGCATGTCCTTGGAACTTAGTTCAGTCAGAAATCAGTTTCCAGTGTTAAGTGGTGGGGTTTGTAGATCTTTCCCTCCATATTCAGCAAGTTTAGACTTCATTCGAGAACGAATGTTCCCAAGGGGGAGATAATGTAACACCTCGTATCCAAAATAGGAAGCTACAGGTGCCATCGATGCGCAATACCTTCGGACCGTAAGGTGACCCACGATCCGTGCTAGTGGTCCGTGGATGGTCACCTGCATCCCTCCCCAGAAGCAGACTAGAAATCCAGCTAAGGGTCCACCCACGCCGGGACCTACGGACCATAGGTCAAGCCACGGTCCTTGGTCCAGGGCCGTGGGTCAACCCCCAGCTTTCAGTCCCAGAACCCCCTAGGAAATCAGCTAATGGTTAGCCTACGCCAGGACCTATGGACCGTAGGTCAAACCTCCAAGTTCCAGTCCCAGTTGCCGATCGACGGTTGACTAGCACAGACCATCGGTTGATCCACGATCCGTCAGTCCCGCCCATCGGCGACCCCGACAGCTTTTAACTCAGGGGTCATTTGGTTTTTTTCCTATGCTTTAGACCCCTAAACTACGTCGTTTAAACTATAAACTACGTAGTTTTGGTTAGTTGTAGCCTAGAAACATAACTAGAACTTACCTAAGTTAGATCATTCATCAAAACTTAGAAAAATTAGAGCGTAAGAGGAAAAAGAGGTCAAGAACCCTAGTTCAACAACGCAGCATGGTTCCGTCAGTTCCATCCCCAAAATTGAAAGATTTCTCTGTGAAATTCGTCACCATGTATGTGGGCTTTCACTAGTGGGTTCCTTTCACCCATTAGATCCCTAGAATTCAGTCAGATTCTTGATTCCCTTAATATTATCTAGACTTAGGGCTTCTAGAATTTCAGTAGATCATTATGAATTAGTTGGTTTAATGTTCCTAATTAGATTATACATGCCTCGAATTAAATGTTTCATTATCAATATATATATGTTGCATTTTCAGTTAGCATGCCAGTATTTTGACCTATCCAGTATTACAGAACTTCAGTCATAACTTGTTAATTACTCATTCAATTAGGAGAAGCTTAATACCGAGCGGACTAGGGTCAGTCACCCTCAAGTCCTAGAACTATGTGCCCCGTAGGTTGTAAGTCCCCTCCGTGGGCATCATTTTAGTTATCACGCCAGCATGCCTCTATACCTCAGGCAGGGTATATTAGGTCCTCTCGATGGGGCGTATACATCGAACTCCACATTTAGCTCATGTGGTTTTATTTCGGTTATTAGTAGCTCCCTTACAGTTCAGTCAGATTCTATTGCATCGACCATGTTATCAGTATAGTTCAGTATTCAGTCTCAGCATGTTATAAACTTGGTCATTGCATTCAGTTTAGCCATGTTCAGTATTTCTGGTATCCTTATCATGTTCAAATTATATCATTGCTTTATTTCTTGTTCAGTTATGTTATTATTCAGCTTTATTCTATCCTGCATGCTCAGTACCTTTCAAGTACTAACGCATACTCTGCACTACATATTCTCGTGATGTAGGTTTAGGTCCTCAGCAATCAGATCGCGTATAGATCGATTCTTGATCTTCAGTTCCGCAGCATTAGTGGTGAGTCCTCATTCTTCGAGGACTAGTGACATGATTTTATTTCTTGCTTTTAGCTTTTGTTTCAGTTTTGCTAGATCTAGTTGGGGCATGTCCCGGCATTTCTAGTCAGTAGAGGCTTTATTTTAAACATAGTTAGTTTCAGCTTTAGTGTTGGTGTTTGACTCTTCATTTGTATTCAAATTCTCAGTTGTCATATATTTAGATAGTATATGGGTATTCCCCATCGTTTCAGATTATTCGTATGATTTAGCTTCCGCTCAGTATTTATTGTTTCAGTTTATCTTTACTATGCTTATGATATGCCAGCAGGGTTAGCTTGAGGTCACTCATGATCCTAGGTCCCGTATTTGCATCCAGGGGGTAGGCTTGGGGTGTGAAAGTACCCGAGCCAACCTTTAATAAATTTGTATTGGTGTTGTACCCAAGTCAATCATTAGTAAATTTGTACCGACGTAGTAGCTGAGCCAACCAACAGTCACAAACAACATGCACAATCACACTGACAATGAGCAACCACACCTTGAAGCCACAAGTAAACTAAACATGTTTATTGCATGAGATTATCAACATGATGTCATTTTATATTCACCCATTATGTGTTTCCCCGCATTAATTGCACAAGTAATACTAAAGCAGTTAAAATACAACATTGCATACATAAAAAATAAACAACCATCACCTACCTCGAATCAAGCCTTGAAAACTCTAAAGAACCCGAGCTTTCCCTTTCTGCATTGTCTTGGCTTGTTCTTGGTCTAAAACAATGAAATAACACATCAATCAATGACTAATGGCCTAACAATACTTGGATTATACTCAAATACTAACTCTAGGCCAATTTCATGATCATTCCACCAAGTCAGAACTTTTTCCCATCATTAATTCAAGTTAAAACCCTCCCCCAAGAGTAACACTCTAGATTCCAAGGATCAAGAATCGAATTACAAGTTAAGGGAGTAGTTAAACAACTTACCTTTATAATAATAACTATGGAAAACATGTGAAAATGCCCTAAGTCACCGCTACGATTTCCCAAAATGAGATAGCCAAATAATGATCGGTTTTGGGACTTCTCCGCACAAAAACCTAACTTACACCGCTATATCGGCCCAACCTGCTATAGCATCCCCACCATCACCTCACACAGATTCCATATGAGACTTGCCTAGCCTAATATTTTCAAGTTACTACTCAAAATGTTTTCTAGCCCAAATCTTTCACCGTCTGTCTAACCATAATGACCATACATGGTCATTACAATAGATACCAATTTACTCAGCGCTCGTCCCTGAGCGATCAAACAAAAAAAACTGGGTTAAGAAGAGTGGAAAAAATGTAGAACCTACATCCTCAACCATGTGAGGATACTTGTCCCACATATCCCTCTTGGTCTCCTTGGTAGCCTCCTCAACCGGACGATGTTTCCACTCAACCTTTACTAATTTGATTTCTTTTGTTCTCAACTTCCAAACATCCCGATCAAGAATTGCAACTAGTTCCTCCTCATACTTCAAATCCTTCTCTAGTACTATCGAGTCCTACTTAAATATATAGTATCCATCCCCATGGTACTTCTTTAGAATAAACACATGAAAAACTAGATGAACTCCATATAAATTGGGTGGTAGTGCTAACATGTAAGCCATTGTCCCTTTCTTGCCAAATCTCATCGCCTTTTTCATTGGTGACCCCTTCAAAAAAACTTGTTCACTAACCTGAATGGTCATGTCTCTTTCTTGGTTTGGATGATCCTTACCTTCTGTTGAGCTTCCCTTACCAAATTCATCCCCAAATGTTTTAATCACTCATCTTAAACCACCCTATGAGCGATCCGCGTAGTAACACCTCAAAAATTTCTAAGCCAGCTAAGACCCAAATCATTCTTCATATGCGTATAAGGTAGTACCGGGTGATTCTTAATTGTGCATAGGTGTTGAAGTCAATTCTTTAGTGTGAGAATAGATTTGGAGATGAATTAAGGTCATAAGAATCCACTAGCACAAAGTTTAGTTTGAACCTTCATTAGCGATTGAGTTTCGATATAAGATTTTACTTGGTTCAACTTCAAACAATCATATCTCTTAGAATATGAAGATTCAGGTGGCCCATAACCTATCAAATTAAGGATATATAAATCTTCTTTCCAACACCACAAAGTTTTCATCAATCAAAATTTTTAGTAAAACGTTATGCCCATTTCAGTAAAGCCATATCAAGGAAAAAAAATTAAATACAAACAAATTTGAGGACAAAAATTAAAGACCACCCTATTTGGGGAATTTGTGCGAATGACTCGATTTAAATAGCTATCCTCCAAGCGACTATGTGTGCACTTTCCGTAGAAAGGTTCAAAACTTGTGTCCTAATTGAGGGGTTTGTAATTGGAAAAACTACATAACTAAGCAAACATATAATAACCTAATGATACTTCAAAAAATTATCTCACATGGTTATACCTAGAGTTTTATAGAAAATATATCCTCTCTCTTCTTCTATGACTCACCACTCTCCTCCCTCTCTCCCCTCTCTATTTCTCTCCCTCTCTCTTTCCTATCACCTTTCACGTTCTCCTCTCTCCCCCTCTCTCTACAATTTAGTGCATAAATCTTTCTTCCACTCCCTCTCTGTTATTTATATTAATACGAAACTCATTAAAAGTTTTACATAAATTAATATTGTTGACTAATTATTTTATTGGATTAATATATATATATCAAAAAGTTTTTTATGGATGTAACACCCCGCTACTAGAAAGACTTGGAATTAAAAAGAAACCGTTTTGGAAATACTCAAATTTGGAAAGTTTGACAAAGTTAAGTCAAGTATGAGTTTTTGGTAAACTTCAAACAATCATAACTCCTAGATAAGGATGAGTTAGGTGTGCTACAAGATACCGTAGGAAATATTATTGAATTATCTTGCCAACGCCACCGAGTTTGCACGATTTCGAGTTGTATGAGGGAGATATGCCCATTTGAAGTTGGGTTGTCTAAATAAAGAAAGTCAAAACCGGATTTTTGAAGGGTACTATGGTCTTTTCACTACCCAAATTAATTTATTTCATTTTTGGTAATTACTTAGTGGTCTAAACTCAATTGGGTCAGTTTATGCACTCAAAGATTTCACGCTGGGGTTTAGAGAGAAGAACTCAAGAGAAAAGAGAAAAGGAAAGTCAAGATTTGTCGTCTTCATGGGGAATTGATGGCGGATTTCGTCAAGGATTTGATCCTACGAGGTATATGAGACTCTCATCACGTTGGGTTCATTCACCCATGTGCCAAACATGCTTATTTCAGCGTGAAGTCATCCTAAAAAGATTGGAAGTTTGAATGTTTTTTATGTGTTTTCTTGAATTACTTTCGTTCCTGAATTTGGGTTGAGATTGAGGAGTTTCGTGAGGTTATAATGTTGTTTCCTTGAGTTGTTTGAGTTATATTATTGTGTACATATGCTGGGTATCTAAATCTAAAGAGGAATTGAGAAAAAGAATCGAATTTAGGCAAATTGGGGTAAGAAAACGAAGAAGGAACTACTCAGGCAAATCTAGGTAACAGTAACGGGTCCGCGACGCGGACTTGTTCTTCAGGATTGGAAAAATCTTCTCTGCATCGTGGAGCGGTCACAGACCCTTCTGCCTCAAAATTTATTTTGCGACTAAATATTTAAATGCATCTCTGCATCGCGAACTTGCTTCCAGACAGTGATTTCTTGATCGTTTCTCATGTTTAACTATCCAAAAACACTCCTAAACATCATTAGATCTTTCCTATCACAAATCACAATCCTTGAATCCATAAATTCAAATTCAAGGAGAGTTAAGAGCCAAGTCAAGAGAAGTTCATAGAGTCATCCAAAAGTCTTTGACAAATGTTTTAACTTTGTTTTAAGATCTAAGTTTTGAGTTGAGTAAAAAGTAAAGATTGAAGTTCATTTCTTAAAAAGAGTATATCAGGACTATGTATTCCCAAAGAGTAAAATGTTTTCACATTTAAACAAGAAAGGAAACTGAGATTTCCAAAACAGCCTTTGAGCTAGTTTTCAGTAAAGAGAATGCTTTCACAATTAAGCAAGAGAGGAAACATTGATTTCCTAGAGAGCCTTCGGGCTAGTAGTAATTATCTCAAACCACAGAGTTATGTTTTTAAACATATGAGCTAGTATATTTTGGGAGTAGTATTGAGCACCGCTATTGGGGAGAGTTCAGACAACTCCCAGCTCCCATAAATCATGTAGCCACCAGGGTTTGAAAAGGATCATACTTTTTAGATGATTCCTTAGTATTTTTTATCATAGACTAGTGGATCCACTTAGTAGTCAGGTTCTATACCCTCGGCAAGGTATAGGACGGCCCTAGTAGCGTGAGGCAAAACACTACATCATCACAATAGCTCTTAAGTGATGGTTGTCGGTAAGACAAACTCCCACAGAAGTATTTTGTATTCTTATAGACACACAGTTGATTGTATTTTTACATACAAATAGAGTTTATATTGTATGTTTGCATACAGACTGAGTTACTATTGTATTTCCAAATACACAGAGTTGTTATCCATGTTTTAAAAGTTTTTCTTTATATTGCATTTATATTATTTCTTTATATTGAAATGAGTTAGTTGACTTGAGTTGAGCAAAGGTATGTTCTTTCATTTCCTTTCAAGTTTATGTCGTGTTTTAGAATTCTCATTGCATGCTCGTACATTCAATGTATTGATGTCATTTTGCCTGCATCGTTGTTATGATGCAGATACAGGTAACCAGGATAAGCATCCAGCCTTCGTTGATCCAGTTGAGCATTCAGAGTCTTATAGTGAGACTCGTTGCTTTCTGAAGTATCCATATTTGCATTGATTTACTACTTTTTCAATTGTTAGGATGATCGGGGGTCTTGTCCCGGCATCCCTCATAGTTTTAGAGGCTTCATAGACAATTGATTAGCTCATTTGTCTTTATCTTGTTGTTGGCTTATGTTTTGAGACTTGAGTTGCCATCTTGGCTAGTTGAATGTTTCTTTTAAGACAATCTAAGTTTATTTCTTGAGTTCATCTTTTGAGACTATTTCCTTGTTATTTAAGTCTTTCGCTGAGTAGTAAGCCAAGCCAAGGGTTCACTTGGGGCCAGCAATGGTTCTCGAGTGTCAGTCCCTCCCAGGGTATAGGCTCGGGGCGTGACAAACTTGGTATCAGAGCACAAAGTTCAAGAGTCCTAGGGAGTCTATGAAGCCGTGTCTGTAGAATCCTAGTTATAGGTGTGAAGCGTGCCACATCTATAATTAGGAGGCTACGACACTTAGGAATTTTCTCACTTTCTTTCATACTTATTTCGTGCGATAGAGTTTATCTCTAAGAAGTTTCTTCTAACTCGTGCTTACGCGTGTCTTTCAGATCATGCCTCCAAAAAGAGCTGTCAGAGGTCATCCCGCTAGAAGGAATGTTGAACCATATGAACAAGGGGTACCTAATGCACCAGAAGTGCAACCCCAAGGAAAGGTCACCAATGTTGAATTCGGTGAAGCTATCCAGATGCTAAGTCAAGTTGTGACCAATCAACTTGGACAGAGAGAGAATCAATAGGAAAGGGCTGATACTTCAAGGATCCGTGAGTTCTTAAGGATGAATCCTCCAAGCTTCACTGGTTCAAGTGTCACAGAGTATCCAGAAAACTTTATTGAAGAGATTCAGAAGGTTTTTGAAATTATGCATATTACTGATACTGAAAGGGTGGAACCAGATGCATACCAAATAAAGGGTGTCGCTAGAATCTGGTTTGATCAATGGAAGAATAATCAAGTTGAGGCACCACTTGTGAGTTGGGCTTCTTTTGAGAAGGCCTTCTTGGGGCATTTCTTTCCCCGATAACTGAGAAAGGCAAAGGTACGAGAGTTCCTCACACTTAAGCAGGATTCTTTGAGCGTTCTCAAGTATAGTCTGAAGTTCACCCAACTTTCATGCTATGCTACGGATATGGTTGCTGGCATGAGAAGCGGGATGAGTTTGTTTGTTGCTGGGTTGTCTCGTCCATCTAGTAGGGAAGGCAGGGCAGCTATGCTGATAGGAGATATTAACATAGCAAGGCTGATGATCCATGTGAAACGGGTTGAGGAAGAGAAGCTGAAAAATAGAGAGGAGTTTTGAAATAAGAGAGCTAAGACAGGAAATGAGTCCAGGTAGCAGAAGAGTAATGCCAACCGGTCATCTTTCCAATAGAAACAAAAGGGACATGCTCCATCATCTGCTAGTGCACCTGCACTAAGGAACAAAGGTGAGTACAATAGTCAGAATTCACAGGTTTCAGAGCTAGACCTGCCCATTCTCAAGGTAGTATGGAACAAGGGGGTAGTAAGCCTCATGCAGGTGTTAAGTGTGGTAGGAGCCACTCAAGGATGTGTCATGATGGCTCCACTGGTTGCTTCAAGTGTGGTCAAAATGGTCATTTTATGAGAGAGTGTCCTAAAAACAGGCAAGGTAATGGTAATGGGGGTAATAGACCCCAGTCTTCTTCAATTGCTCCACCAGGAAGGGTTGCATTTAGAGCAGCTACTTCAGGGGCAGGCGGAGGAGGAAACTGGCTATATGCTATTACGAGTCCCCAAGAACAAGAGGATTCGCCAGATGTTATCACTGGTATGATCCAAGTCTTTAACTTTGATGTTTATGATTTGCTAGATCTAGGAGCGAATTTATCTTTTGTGACTCCGTATGTTGCGATGAATTTTGATGTTGAGTTAGGCATGGTAGATTTTGATGTCATTCTAGGTATGGATTGTCTTCAAGCCTGTTATGCCTCAGTTGATTGTAGAACTCAAGTTGTTAAGTTACAGTTTCCTAATAAGCCAGTTATAGAGTGGAAGAGTAGTTCAACAGTGCCTAAGGGTCATTTTATTTCGTACCTTAAGGCGAGAAAGTTAATTTCCAAGGGGTGTGTCTATCACTTAGTCCGAGTTAATGACTTTAATATTGAGATACCTCATATTCAGTCAGTTCCAGTAGTAAAAGAGTTTCCAGAAGTCTTTTCAGATAATCTTCCCGGAGTCCCTCCTAGGAGAGAAATAGACTTCGATATAGATATTATTCCCGATACTCATCCTATCTCTATTCCGCCAAATAGAATGGCACCAGCAGAGTTGAAAGAGTTAAAGGAGCAGTTGAAAGATCTCCCAGAGAAAGTTTTTATTCGACCAAGTGTCTCAACTTGGGGAGCTCCGGTCTTATTTGTGAGAAAGAAGGATAGGTCCCTTAGTCTGTGTATAGATTACCGTCAGTTGAACAAGGTTACCATCAAGAATAAGTATCCTCTTCCAAGAATTGATTATCTCTTTGATCAACTTCAGGGTGCCACTTGTTTCTCTAAGATAGACCTCAGATCGGTCTATCATCAGTTAAGAGTAAGGGAATGTGATATTCTAAAGACAGCATTCAGGACCCGTTATGGTCATTCTGAGTTTCTGGTCATGTCGTTCGATTTAACTAATGCACCAGCAGCGTTCATGGAACTTATGAATAGAGTATTCAAGCCTTATTTAGATATGTTTGTTATCATATTCATTGATGACATACTAATCTATTCGAGGAATGAGAAAGATCATTCTAGTCATCTTAGAGTAGTTCTCCAAACTATAAAGGATAGAGAGTTGTATGCTAAGTTCTCTAAGTGTGCATTTTGGCTTGAGTATGTGGCATTCTTAGGCCATATTGTTTCCGGTGATGGAATTAAAGTTGACACTCAAAAAATAAAGGCAGTGCAGAATTGGCCTAGACCCACATCTCCAACTGATGTTAGGAATTTGTTGGGGTTGGCTAGATATTATAGAAGATTTGTAGAGGGGTTCTCATCTATTTTGTTCCCTTGGATCAAGTTGACTCAGAAAATAATGAAGTTTAAATTGTTTGAAGCTTGTGAGAAAAGCTTTCAAGATTGAAAAAGAGATTGACTACTGCCCCAATATTGACCTTACTAGAAGGTACGCAAGGTTTTGTTGTGTATTGTGATGCGTCCAGAGTTGAATTGGGTTGCGTATTAATGCAGAATGGTAAAGTTATAGCGTATGCCTCAAGACAGCTGAAAGTTCACGAGAAGAATTATCCAACCCATGATCTAAAGTTGGCTGTCGTAGTATTTTCTTTGAAAATATGGCATCACTACCTTTATGGTGTTCATGTAGATGTGTTCACCGATCACAAGAGTCTTCAGTATGTGTTTAGTCAGAAAGAGATTACTCTCAGAAAGAGGAGGTGGTTAGAGTTACTCAAGGATTATGATATGAGTATCATCTATCACCCAGTTAAGGCTAATGTTGTTGTTGATGCCTTGAACAGGTTGTGTATGGGTCGTACCACCCATGTTGAGGAAGAAAAGAGAGAGTTAGCGAAAGATGTGCCCAGACTTACATGATTAGGAGTTCGATTAATGGATTCCACAGAAGGATGAATAGTGGTGATGAATGGGGGCTGAATCATCATTAGTGTTAGAAGTTAAAGAGAAATAAGACCAAGATCCCATTTTGCTATAATTGAAGGCAAATGTTCATAAGCAAAAAGTAATGGCTTTTGAACAAGCGAGAGATGGTGTATTGAGGTATCAAGGTAGATTTTATGTACCAAGGGTGGATGAACTCCAAGAGAGGATCACGGAGGAAGCTCATAGCTCCATATATTCTATTCATCCGGGTTCCACAAAGATGTATCGTGACTTGAGAGAAGTATATTGGTGGAATAGTATGAAGAACGGTATTGCTAAGTTCGTTGTTCAATTCCCGAATTGTCAACAAGTTTAAGTAGAGCACCAAAGGCCAGTTGGTATGGCTCAGAATATAGAACTTCTGTAATGGAAGTGGGAGATGATCAATATGGATTTCATTACTGGGTTGCCACGGTCTCGCATGCAACATGATTCTATTTGGGTGATTGTTGATAGAGTGACAAAATCAGCCCATTTTTTGCCGGTAAAGACTACCCATTAAGCAAAGGACTATGCCAAGTTGTATCTTCAAGAGGTAGTTAGACTTCATGGGGTGCCAGTTTCGATTATTTCAGACAAAGGTATGCAATTTACTGCACAGTTTTGGAAGTCATTCCATAAAGGCTTGGGTTCAAAGGTGAATATAAGTACTGCTTTTCATCCTCAGACAGATGGTCAAGCAGAGTGCACTATTTAGACTCTCAAAGATATGTTAAGGGCCTATGTGATTGATTTCAAGGGTAATTGGGATGATCACCTACCTCTCATTGAGTTTACTTACAACAATAGTTGCCATTCTAGTATCCAAATGGCTACTTATGAGGCTCTTTATGGGAGAAGATGCAGATCTCTTATTGGATGGTTTGAAGTTGGTGAAGATGGGTTGATAGGACCAGACTTAGTTCATCAAACTATGGATAAAGTGAAAGTTATTCAAGAGAGGTTGAAAACAGCGTAGAGTCGTCAGAAATCCTACACAGATGTTAGGAGAAGGGATTAGAGTTTGAAGTAGATGATTGGGTTTACTTGAAAGTTTCACCCATGAAGGATGTTATGAGATTTGGTAAGAAAGGGAAACTTAGTCCCCGGTATATTGGTCCTTACAGAATATCCAAGAGGATTAGCAATGTAGCTTATGAGTTGGAGCTACCACAAGAGTTAGCAGCGGTTCATCCGATATTTCACATTTCTATGCTGAGAAAGTGTAAGGGCGATCCTTCATTGATCATACCAACAGAAGATATAGGTAGTAAGGACAGCTTGTCTTATGATGAGATTTCTGTTCAGATTCTAGACCGCCATGTTCACAAGTTGAGGACTAAGGAAGTAGCATCAGTCAAAGTTCTTTGGAGAAATCAATTTATTGAGAAAGCTACTTGGCAAGCTGAGGAAGAGATGAAAAGGAGATACCCACATCTCTTCGAATCCGAAGGAGTTCCAAATTAAGGTACTAATCCTCTTCTTGACATTTATTTTAAATTGGCATGTGGTATTTACATTTTGCTTGTTTGGTGTTTGAGTTAGATGTTAGATGTTACGCCCTTAGCTTGCTATCGCGCCTCGTTTTTCTCAAAATGGGTTTCAGTGCAGGACCTAACAACTCTTTTGTGTTTTGGTGAAGTGAAGAGTCACCACATAACGAATTAAGGCGCGTTAGGGCATTTATCTAACCTAACTAGTTCCAGCTAAAGGTCAACGAACCAGAGATCGGGTAAGGGTTCAAATTACCTTGAGGGGAAGGTGTTAAGCATCCCTCGAGGTCCACAAAGGTGGGTCCCGGCCATATCTCATGCAATTTATGTGGGGGTTACAAGTAGCAATTAAGGTCACTTCATTTATTAGTTATTTAATTAATTAGGCATGCAAAACTAGGTGATAACATAACATTAGATATATATATATATATATATATATATATATATATATATATATTAAAAAT
>JAJOOH010006354.1:0-21376 GCA_029582605.1 Solanum gracilifrons | reverse complement strand
TGAAATATAAATATATATATATATATATATATATATGTATATTTTAAACCGGCAAAGAACTAAACAAGCTATTCTTGGCTATACTAAGCATTAAAACTCTAGAGCTCAAGGTATTAGGTAACATTCAAGAACAATACATAGAAGCAAACAACCTAAAGCTCGACAAACTAATGAAGCTTGCACCAAACCACCACATATCTATATGCTACGGAAAGAGGGGAAACTCTTGGTAAATTTAATAGGATACATCAAAATAGCATGAGATTAAAGCAACAATGACATGTAATACTTAAATTGATTTTATCCTAGATGCTATACATTATACCATGAGGAAAAGGGAAAGAGACAGAAACTAGGGATACAATATTAAATTTATCCATTTTTAAACAATACATAACCATGTCTTTCATAAAGAAACAGATCATAGGAAACAACAAATCATCGAATCGAATCACAAAGCGAACTAAATCTACTTAATATACATCTGAATTTAGTCGAAAGGACAAAACAAATTTAAGAGGGGGGTAAGGTTACCTTCTTCGGAGCAGCGTTCCGGGACAAACAAAGCTTGGACTGATTCCCACCACCACCCTTGAACTGATTCCAATGAACAGGGACAGAGACTAAAACCTAGACTCAAGAACCTATGGCTTCAAACATTAAGAGTACTTGATCTTCCTTTGTTTCACTCTCCGTTTGAATTAATTTTGACTTCTATATCTAGTGTGCCCTTCCGTATCACTCCATATTCGTATCTATCTGTATGCTCTCTATATCTATTCTTGGTCCAACCCCCAACAAATGAAGGGAAGAGGGTTATTTATAGCTGAAATTAGGGCACATTTGGGAGGAAAAGAGGATTGAATTATTGAATTCAAAATTTGAATTCCTTCGAAAGGATCCGGTTCCAACAACTGGAATTCGTACAATTTCAAAAGGATTCATAAAAGGAGCCGTTGGATTTCTGTACAAAACTGTACAATTCCCTCAACGGATTGAAATTGAGAGCCCTTGATTTCTTGAGCAAGGACGATTGAGGCGCGAGATGGAGACACCTGGATGATTCGGGAATACTGTTGCACGAGAGGATAAGGAGAGAGGGAGAGAGCACGTGATTTGGGTCGGGTTCGCATCTGGTGCGCGATTCTGGGTTTCACGCGAGGAAGAAGAACAAACAGGGGTCACGGTGGGTACTGTTTTGAATTGCTGTATTGTATAACTGCTGCTGATGTATTATATTGTTGAAATGGGCTTCTGAATGTATTGTTATTCCTTTTGGGCTGAACTGATTTAAGAGAAAGTCCCAAAAAAAATGGTCTTGCAAATTGAGTTGGGTGAGGAAATAAATTGCTAAAATTGCAATAAAAGGGTTAGGCCAATGAATTGCAATCTAGCCAAATTGAATTATTTTAGTTAATTCGGCTAGTAATTAAATAAGATGAATTAACATGATTAATTAACGAGCTTCTCAACCTTAACGAGATAAAATAATCAACTTAATTTAAAACCATATGGTTCAAAAATATAACTATTGTATAACTAAGCTAATTAACCAAATGTTTAATTAAAACAAAATATTTTTTAGACGATTTTCGAATATTTAAGAAATATACTAATTATATAAAGCATATATATTATTCAAAATTTATAAGGCATGATAAAACTACTTAAAATAACTTGGAACTTTGTGAATTTTATAAAATTAATTATTTTAAATCGTTCGAAATTGAAGGAGCTCGGTGATTAATTTATATTGTGGAGGTCCAAAATTAGGTGTCAACACTCCATATAACATGTAGCTACGAATTTTAATTATCAAACTAAAGCTATGGAGAGTAATTAGGCTATTTTTGAGTGGCTATATGTGAAAGTTCCCCTTTTTAATATGATAGTATATTAATTATTTCAAATATATTTAATTAATTAGGTAAAGTGCACTATTAATTCTTAATTAAATTTTTGTTAGGTAAACAATTTAATTTAACAGTTTAAATTATTTTAAGAGTAAAAAATCATGACCTCCGACTATTGACACTGTAATTAATTATCTCAACAACTTTTGGAAGGATTCATTATATGTTCATATAATTTTTCTAATCTATATATACAATGGAGAAATAAATATTTTTAAAAGGGAACTTTCGCAAATAATCACTATAATAAATTTAATTATGTTTTATAACTATAATTTGTATATTTACGGGCTGTAGCTATAGTTTAAGCTGTCTCGTTTGTATAAATCACGAATTTGTATAATTCGCGGGTGAGCTTGTATAATTCGCGGGTACATTTGTATAATTTTGTTATTTTTATATAAACTCGAAATAACTAATTTATACAAATATAAACATCTGAACTTTAAACAGTTTATATAAATTATATTATACAAAAGTTATACAAATTATATTATACAAACGTGCAAATCATATAAAACTAAAAAAATGGAGCCGTGTAATTATAGTTAAAAGTAGATCGTGAATTATAATTAAGGCAAACTGTAGCTATGTTAGCTAATTAACTAGTATTATGTTTGCTTATCCGCGTAATTTTCCCTTTTTAAAATGATATCTTTTAAAGAGCAAGTGCATTAGTAGCTTGAACTGAGTAATTTGTTTGCAACAAAATAAAAAATAAACTAAAGTCACAAATAAAATAAACCCAAGTCATGATTTGCACGTCAGTATCGCTGAGGGCCTCCACCAGAGTTTCCTGGGCGAGTAAACCTGTAAGGCGTAAGGAAGCTGATTGGTGGGATCCCCCTGAGGGGTGCACCGCCGACCGATGAAATACAAAATTTTTATTGATGAATATATATTTGTACGTATAATTACGTTCCTCTCTTGTTTTTTTTCTTGAAATTTCAACTTGATTTGAAGGTTGTTAATAGCGTATTTTTTGAAGGTATGATTCATGAATCTCCCTGTAATATATTTAATTTCTAGGAACGTCAGACGATGATTTTAGCAAAAATGGTATTTAATATCTTGATCTTTTTTAATTATGAATATTTCAAAATTTTATGAGATTTCAATAAGGGCGAAGCTAAGTGCGGATTCACGTGGGTTTAGATGAACCCAATAATTTTTTCCTAAACTCTATATTTGTATTTAAAAAATTAAATCCTAACTCCACCTCTATATTCTGAAATATCTGTTCAAAGAAATATATAATTGAGCTAGATTTAATGGAGATACTTTAACTTTAACTACTGAAAAAGATGGAGATACTTTTTTCTTTTAAGTTATCAGCTATATGCATCTTATTTTGGCTAGGGGTAAAGAAAAACAAAATTTGTTACTCTTCAACTCTCAAGTGTTTTACAGAAATAACTTTTCTATCCTTACATGATAATAATAAAATTTATGGACATTTTATTATCTTCAAATTTTATTTTATGAAATTTCATCGAGTATGTTATTGTTCAACTCCGATAGTTTCTTCCTTTTACTATAAATGAATTAGGCATCAGTCATTCTAGCCGTAAAAAGTCCTTTCAATGTCGAATGATACATATAGTCAACTCGTTTTATTCATATAGAAAAAAGAGTAACGCAACAAAAGTAACTACTATCTTTACTTGTGTAACATGAGATTCAAATCAATGTTGTTCAAACATTATTGTCGTATTTTGTGTTAATCTATTTTTTAAATTATACTATTTTGAGAAGATTTGACAACATGTGATAATATTTTTAGAGAGTTTAACTAATATATAATCAAACTTATTAATTTTTGGTAATTCCTATAATATTTATTAATTTTCATTATAGTT
The DNA here is from genome assembly GCA_029582605.1 of Solanum gracilifrons. Taxonomy (NCBI): domain Eukaryota; kingdom Viridiplantae; phylum Streptophyta; class Magnoliopsida; order Solanales; family Solanaceae; genus Solanum; species Solanum gracilifrons. Next base: position 17,604 of record JAJOOH010006354.1, on the reverse strand, counting down.
TGAAATAATTATATTTTATCTCACTATTTAATAATTTCATAAAAAATTTCAAGTTAGATATACCTAGTTATATGTTTTTTGCTACCAGATGCAATGAAATAGAGAGAAAGGCAAGTGAGATTTGAAAGGAAGAGGAGTGAAATTTTATCTATGTATTGCAGAGATATGTGAATCCAAGATACATGTATTTGAACGTATCTAGATGCACCAAATTATGGTAAGATTCATAATATAAGTTACCCTTTATATTTATACATTAAAAATTGAGAAACTATCTAATTACACAAATATTTGTACCATATTTATTAAGTCACCCTCTAGTTTAAAATAATTACATTTTATCTAATTAACTAATAATTTTTATCATATTTTAAGCCAAATTTGGCATGTATCTTACTACCAGATACAATAAAATAGGGAGAGAGACAAGTTAAAACAGAAGGGCTGAACGAGTTTTGTTTATGTATCTCACATACATGCAAATCACACCAGTTATCTGGTGTGATTCGCATGTATCTGAGATATATCATATACGCGAGCAAGATAGGAGAGTGACGAGGGAGACAAACATTATTTGTTTACATATCTCAAATATACATTGTATTTAGAACAAATTATATCTAATTTTGATAAAATGTATCTCGAGATACAACACACTAAAATCTAGTTAGATTAGTAATATTGCGCAATAACGTGTATTCAAGTAATTAAGTCTTAAACTTAGATTTAGATAAATTAACTCCCCCGTCTATTCTTTTCCGTTGCGGGACGGAAAGCAAATGGCTACTACTATTCCCAATATTAACGGCGCCGTCGTAGCCGGAATTGGTACCGGAACCGAGATCTCCTGCAATGCAACTCGCCGATCTGTCTTCGGCCTTATGCCTGCACCTTCAACTCTGTCAACCGCTCTTCGTATTCCGACCGGTTCGGTCTTGATTAACTCCGGTCCGAGTCGAGCCGGTCGAGTTGACTCATTCCTTACTGGTTTCAGTTTCTCGTCTTCTTCAATTCGATCCTTCGCCGCAGAGTCCGCCGGCGAGCAAGTGCAAGCTCATTCTTCAGGTCTATAACTGTATACTGATTCTGTATTTAGTGTTTATATGAACACACTGTAGAGGAATGGATATACACAAATGTGGATTTATAAACAGAGTCCTCCAGATTAACATATAATTTTGAATTTATCAGCTTAAACAACAATATAGTACTACTAATTACTGAATTTAAGTATTTTTTCATAAGAATAAAAGCATATATATTAAGTTCTTTTTTTGTTTTTGTATAGAAGTTGACTTTTTCTTTGTAATGATGTTTAATGCACTTGAATATATCATATAGTATCCAGAAGTAGCTCAATATATGCACATTGCCTTGCTTGTAAAAGGAATGTTAAAATTGCATCTTGTTCAATATTAAGCTTGGCAAAATGCTTGGTCCACTCCTTAGTTTTTTTTTTTCTTTTTTTCCTTACCGCGTGTTTGCCATTGTTGTTGAGAGGTCAAAACTACTTATTTTGAGAAAAAACTATATTTTCTTTTGAAAAATTAAGGTGTTTGGCAAATCAGTAAAATGACTTTTAAAGGGAAACAAAAATAGTTCTTCTGTTGTTTGGGAAGAAGCTAATAATTCTGTTTTTTTTTTTTTTTTAAAGTAGAAATAAATTTTTATTTCTTTCAAGACCAAAGTATCCGCGTCATATATACAAATTTACCAATATATGTTTTATTAATTAATTAGCATATCTCATAAGTTTGGTTAACTTTCGTTTAAAATTTTATTTTTTATTTTTGTATAATAATTTTATTTTATTTGATGTCTATATATTATTATTTTATATTTTATATATTATTTTACATATTATTTTGTAGGACTAGAAAAAAGGTAACAACAATACTTTGGCAGGATTAGAAAAAAGAAAAAAAGTTAGGACTTTATTTATTTTTGTGGTGTATGTAGTGATTTAATTTGTTAAATATTTTTGAATTATTTTGCTTGATATTTTTAATTATATTTAAATCATCATATTAATATGGCATCAATATTTAACTATTTTTTAATATATAATATTGATTGAAAATATGAATATGTATATTTTAATTAATAAAAATAAAAATTTAATTAGAAATTTTATAATAGATATTTAAAATAATTCCTCTCTATTAAATAATCTTAATATTAAAAGTGCATTACAACTTTTTTTTTTTGTAATTTGACTCTAAAAAACATTTTTTTTTTTTAATTACTCAAACACAATCTGCTAATCAAAAACACTTTTCAAATGAATAAGTCAAACACAAATTGCTCTTTTGCAAAAGCACTTTTCTGAAAAACTATTTTAAAAAAAGTTCTTATAAAAATAAGCAATGTTTAGCAGTAATGCCAAACAAGTTCTTAACTTGAAATTTTAAGGAGGGTGAAAGTGGTGATGGTAAGTGTACAAGAGGGTTCAGATGCATTGTTGTATCTTACCAAGTAAAGTATTCTGTGTTTGGACAAAAAACGTTATTTTGAGAGTTTAAACTACAGAATGTGAGAGTGATGTAGTTTTAAACAGAGAGGATCATGCTTAGTCATATTGACCTTCGAATTCTAGATAAGAAAGCTTTATATTTGTCTACACTTCACCTCGGTAACACTGATAATTTTGTTATAGAGCGGGTATAGAGTAAGAAAGGATGACTTGTGCTTGAATAAATTAGTCAGTTTGGTCCTTGACAGGCCATATTGATCTTCTTATGCTTTGATGAATTGCCTCTATTGGCACTACGTCAAGGAGGATCATTTTGACGCGTTTGATGAGCGCTTGGATTTGTAAATATACTCCATTGGTAGTTGTTGATGGAATATTACATTTTGTCTCCCCGAACTTGCACCAAAACTGATACAATTTTAAAAAACTGGAGCATGAAGAAAGCAATGTTAGAGTAGATCCTCTTCAACTTTCCTGTTAATGTGAAGGCATGGCTTTTTAATGGCGTTATTCCATTTCCATCTTTAGCTTTCTCTTTGTTTTGGACAAAGATATTCTTGAGTTTCCATAGCACAGAGTCAATTCTAATTGCTGTTGCAGCAGAGTACATAATTTTTGCTTTTTTTTTTAATTGAGTAGGATTATTTTCTTGAGTATACCCTAAAGCTGGTTGAGAATTTATACCGATCACATAGGTCACAACTTACATATCCTATTATTCACAATCTAGGCATAATTGCAGCACATAAATAAAAGCTAAATCAAAATGAATAACACAAAATTAGGCGATAACCTCAATAGCTGGGTTGCTGCATAGTTCATTAGTTTCTGATGTTAGTTATGATTTTAATTATTTTCTGTTCTTTTTTTGGGTTTTTGCAGCTCAAGGTATTGAGAACTTGGTAATAGTAGGATCAGGTCCTGCTGGGTATACAGCAGCAATTTATGCTGCTCGGGCCAACTTGAAGCCCGTGGTGTTTGAGGGGTTTCAAGTGGGTGGTGTTCCAGGAGGACAATTAATGACAACAACTGAAGTAGAAAACTTCCCTGGGTTTCCTGATGGGATAACTGGCCCTGACTTAATGGATAGGTACAAGAATACCTTGGGCTGTTCTTTTTCCAAGTTTCCTCGGTTATAAGCGAAAAGTCTCAATCCTAACCTTATGTTTGCTAGGATGCGACGACAAGCTGAGCGATGGGGAGGCGAATTGTTTCAGGAAGATGTAGAATTTATTGATGTCAAGAACACTCCTTTTACTGTACGAAGTAGTGAGCGTAAGGTGATGCTTCCGTTTGGTTGCAGGTGCTGCTTAAGTCTTATCTTTCTTTCCCCATTAAAGCACTTGCTCGTCTTACTTGTAGCTTAATCTTTTAGATCTTCGTGGAACAGCTCCTTGTGATGCACTGGTTTTGACCTATGTGCTGGAGTATGCTACACAAGTACGTTAAGATTCATAACAATTATTCATGTAGTTAACCTAAATTGAGTAAATTGATCATTAATTGCATCAATCATAGTTATTGATAAATAAGGTGTTGTAATCAACTTAAATTGGGTAAATTGCTAGAAATTTCATAGCAATTGCTAAAATATGAAATAGCAAGTTGTTGAAAAGTAATAGACGATCAATGCAACAACTGTTGTAATCTACTGAATCACTTTACCAAATATTCAGGTCAATTATTTAGTTGTTGGTTAAATAAGTTAATGGTTTCTGTTTTGTTTCACTTGGTGAAGATAAAATGGCTATAAGGAAAAGAAAAGCAACAACTGCTACTAGAAGGAGAATTAGTACATAGAGACAAATAGAAGAAGAAAACACAAGGTTGGAGAAGTCTATAGAAGAAGACAGAGGTGGAACACATGTTTCTACCACAAATGTAGATGCCTTAGATGATAAATCCAAAAGTAAGGAGAATGTAGAATGTGAGGATAGAGGACTTGAGGATGAACAAAGAACAAAGCACCGGCATAATATACCTATCCTAGAGGAGGAGACATCTCATACTGCCGAGTCCTCTCCAAACAGTCCTTTACCTGATACCTCCTTTGTCAAGCCTATTAGGTATTCAAATTACAACTTTGAGACCACGATCATAGGTGGTTAGATTTGATGGGAGTTGTTACTGTGAAGTTAGGATTGAATAAGTCTTTTTTTCGAGTTTGGAGGGATCTTGGAGGAGCAAAAATTATTAAGGGTTGTTTGGTTGGGAACAAGTTATCCCAAGATAACTTATCCTAGGATAACTTATTCCACCATGCATATGTTATCCCATCACTATGGCAAAAATGGTGGGATAACTAATCTAATGACTACCTAATGCCTCCAACCAAAATGGGATAAAATAACCCTACATTTAATCTTGGAATTATCATACCTTATACTCACACCAAACGAGCCCTTAATGTTCTTTAGATTTTCCATTTTCGGTAATTACCTACTACTACCTAAGGATATCAACATAAGATTTCAAATGAATAAAGTGTACCAACTTCTTTGACGACTGAATTTATACGATAAACTATTGTGGCTTGCCGGTTTGTTTTGGCATGAGAGAGTTTTCCATTGTCACTGGCTTGAATTGTCATTTGCTAGATGTGTATGATGAAAAGAAACTCTCAACTAAGACAATAAGGATGGAAAACAAAATCTTGACGTAGTGGGGAAGAGTTGTAAGGATAATGAGCTGGTTAAGCATCTCAAATCCAAGGATGCTCGTAAAGGTGTGAAGAAGTCATAATGCTTGCTTTATTTTGTGCACAACATTCTTTGTGGAAAAGATTTGAAGACGAAGATTGCACCTGAATGGATTTTGCTCTCAATCGATAGATATACATTTTTTGCCTATCCATGGGATCGTGTTAGCTACGATCTTACAATCAAATATCTATTGAGCACTGTGAATCCAAAAGTGAAGATCACCAATCTTTATGGCTTTCCATGGGCTTTCATGGTGAACTTTATTTTAAGATCACATAGGATAATGAGTGAATCCATGAACTCCAAAAAAATAGATCTTATGTATTTTCAAAGGTATATGTTTTTGGAGTGCTAAGCAGCAAAAATAATGTATTGTTGACATTACACATAATGTCTTTCATATTATCGCATGTTAAAGAAGAATCACATGTATTTCCAAGGGTATATTTTTGTTTAGGGGTATTTCCAAGGGTAGATAAATGTAAAATGATGCTTATCGAGTCCTCAGGGGGATCAAACAACTCATGAGTCTCAACAGATTTGTTATTAATTATTGAAAGCCATATAAGGATCATCGACGAAGACACTTGTTTCAAAAACAACTTGAATTTTTTTCGGAGGGAAGGAATACCCTCAATGCCCAACACTAAATAAAATAATCATAGAGAGAGTATCACAATATTGAATAGACTAAAAAAACATTGAATAAAATAAAGTTTACCATGAAAAGCCATAAAGATTGGTGATCTTCACTTTTGAATTAACCGCGCTCAATAGATATTTAATTGTAAGATCGTAGCTAACACGAGCTCATGGATAGGCAGGAAATGCATCTCTATCGGCTAAAAGAAAAACCCATTCAAGCGCAATCTTCATGTTCTGGAAAAGAATGTTATGCACAAAATAAAGCAAGCACAATGACTTCTTCACACCTTTACGAACATTCTTGAATTTGAGATGCTCATTCTCCTTGCAACTCTTCCCCATTATGTCAAAAATTTGTTGTTCCCTCCTTGTCTTAGTTGAGAGTTTTTCTTCATCATACACATTTGACAAATGACAGTTCAAGCAGTGACAATGGCAAACTCTCTCATGCCAAAATAAATCGGCATGCTGCAATAGTTTATCCAAACTTCCTTTATTCAATCGCTATAAATTCAGCGTCGAAGAAGTTAGTACACCGAATTCATTTGAAATCTTATATTGATATCCTTAGGTAGTTGTAGGTGATTCCCGAAAATGGAAGATCTAAAGAACTTTTCCAATTTTTGTTCCTCCAAGATCCTTTTAAACTAAAAAAAAGACTTATCCAATCCTGACTTAACAGTAACAACACCCGTCAAATCTAGATACCTATCAATCGTGGTCTCAAAGTTGTAATTCGAATACCTAATAAGCTTAACAAAGAAGGTGTCGGGTAAAGAACTCGACAGTATGAGATGTCTCCTCCTCCGGGATATGTATATCATGCTAGTAGTAGTTGTTGCTCTTCTTTTCCTTGGAGCCATTTTAACTTCACCACATTAAACAAAATATAAATCTTTAACCAACAACTAAATTATTGACATGAATATTTGGTAAAGTGATTCAGCAGATTACAACAATTGCTTGGAAATTCTCAATAATTGCTATATTGATCGTCTTTTATTTCTCAACAACTTGCTCTAACATATTTCAACAATTTCTATGAAATTTCCAGCAATTAATCCACTTGCTATAGCCGATTCAATTAAATATGATTAATACAATCAATTTACTCAGTTTAAGTTGATTAATCACCCTATTTATCTATAGATATGATTGATGCAATCATTTTAGGTTGATTACATGAGCAATTTGCACCCTTTGGGGTGACCTAGTGGTTTGGGGTTGGGACTTCCATGTTAGAAGTCTCAAGTTCGAAACTCCTTGTTAGCGAAAGCAAGGAGTTTGCCTTTTGGGTCGAACTCGTCGCACCGGGCTTGCCTAGTGCGGGTTACCTCTCTTGTGTGGTTTGCAAATTATTGCATAGGAGCGGGGGTTTTACCCTATGCGCACCCAAAGGGTAGCTGCTGCGGGTTTCCCTTGTCATCAAAACAAAAAAAAAACTAACTTATTTGCTATAGTATGTTTCAATAATGAAACTTGCAGCAAATAACAGACTTGTGTAGCATATTTCAACAATTGCTATGAAAGTTTCAGCAACTAACTTACTTGCAATAACATGTTTCAACAATTGCTATGGAATTTCCAGCTACTAACTAATTGGAAAAAGATTTGGCATGAGCTGGTCAAACTTGTCACCAATTTTAATTTCAACTTATTTGTCACACTACACTCAATTCTCTCTATTAAGTCCTTCTAAAGGATTACTACTGACTTTTTAAATTATAGATCAAGTGCCATAGTCTTATCATAGCAACGGGGGCCAGAGCTCAAAGGCTAAGATTACCTCATGAAGATGAATTTTGGAGTAGAGGTATTAGTGCATGCGCAATTTGTGATGGAGCATCACCACTTTTCAAGGGTCAGGTTCTTGCTGTTGTTGGAGGTGGTGATACAGCTACAGAGGAAGCAATATACTTAACAAAGTATGCAAGCCATGTCCATTTACTCGTCAGGAGGGACCAACTAAGGGCATCAAAGGCAATGCAAGACAGGTAGTACACATTTTTATCATCTCATTTTGTGATTCCTCTCTAATATACAACCATAGCACGAGTAGTTAAAGCAAGTGAATGATTTGAAATTCGAGTTATTTCACAGAACAATACTCATATGTATTTTGCTCATAGTGGTACTTCACAATTTAAAAATCAAGGTTACAGCGCACTGTAATAGAGCTCTTCTTAAAATCGACGTTGTAACCAACCTTTTTCTCCTTTTTGTGCATCAGGGGAGAGGAGAGCCCTTGTTTGGACTTTGACTCAAATAATACTCTTCCTCTATTGATTTGCTTTCCTAATTCAGAAGTTCTTAATGGTAACTAAGAGTATTTAAGTTACGTAAAACAGCCAATGGTGCTACTTTTAAGTATTCAAGAGTGTAATATGTTTGGCAATTATCCTGTAGTTCTGGAAGATGGACCAATCCTGTAGTAGTCATTTGAGAGTGTTATCCTATTATCCTTGAACGCAAATTAGTGGATGTGCTCTTTATGCTCAGCATGTGATTTCAGAATGCACCTGCAAGTTGCAACTATATGTTTTAATAGGACATACAATCCTCTTAAGTATTGAATAATTGGCTAATCTGGTACTTCTTGTGCTTCTTAGGACAGCTAACTTCAGCTTATTGCTGGTTATTTTTGTGCCTTTCAGCTCTTGTTGTCTTTAGTCATTGTGCAATATATCTTATTTTGTCACAATGTTACATACTTCTTTGATCTTTTCCTTTTCAAACGAATAAAATTACTAATGAGTCATATATTTCAAGTTTCAACTCCCTGCATGATTGTTTAACAGGTTAATTATGGCGAATGTTTCAGAATTTTTAACAATCCAAACATCACTGTGCATTTCAACACTGAGATTGTTGACGTTGTCAGCAACTCTAAAGGCCAGATGTCGGGCATTTTGATCAGAACAGTTGATACAGGAGAAGAGTCTGTGCTCGAGGCAAAAGGCCTATTTTATGGTATCGGTCATTCTCCAAATAGTAAACTCTTGGAAGGCCAAGTTGAACTTGATAGTGCAGGCTATATATTAGTCAAGGAGACCACTGCCAAAACTTCTGTTGAAGGTGTATTTGCAGCTGGAGATGTCCAGGTATGCACAGAAATTCATTCTTCCATTCCTATTGTTATCCTTTATTATCTAGTACTTGAATGATGATTCTGCTCACAAAAAAGTTCCGGTTAATTATTCGTGTTGTTTCCTGAGATTTAAGACATAAACCTCTATGAGTCTCCATTCGCTGTACGGGTTTAGTCTAGACTTCGAAACGTCTCAAGTAAAGAATATTTTAGAGAACAAATACCCTGTCTAGCAGGGATACTTGAATGAGTAATTGGTTTTTCCCTCTTTCAGAAATTAGATTTTAGGTGTGCAGTGAGAGAGGGAAGCTATCTAATGAAAATGATATATAAACAGTGGTTCTCTTGACCTTTTTTAATGTAATCCGATCGTCCAAAAGGAGGGGAGCTGAAATAAAACTCATGGAATGTTTCAAATGTCTTTGTTCTCTGTATACAATGCTCATGCAGAATTCCTTTTTATAAGCAGGAACTCACAATTTTAATGTCTTGTTAAAAGTAAGTTCTTTAATTTTCTCGTTTTCGTGTTCAAAAGAAACTCAAGCTTGTCTTCTGCTGCAATGTCTTGCCAGGACACTCTTTCATACCATTGTTACTGTTTGTACGTAGGATCATGAATGGAGGCAAGCTGTAACTGCAGCTGGCTCTGGATGTTTAGCTGCTCTATCAGTGGAGAGATATCTTACAAGCAAAAATCTTCTGGTTGAATTTCACCAGGTATCTGATTTCTAAAAGGAACTGATTTCATGAAGCTATATAGCTCTTTTAGAAGTCATTTTATATTTCCCCACTGTTATGCTTGCAAATAGATATTTAATCAAGTGGAGTTTGACATTTAACATTCAATCTTTTGCAATGGCTAACTGGTAGATATTGTTTATCGACATTAAGCATATTTTCGTGTTTAAAAGATTATGCACCTCCATTTCTTCATATCCAAAAAAGAAAATGAGAAATAGGATGAATTCACTTCCACGACATTTTTACTTTACTTGATAAAACAAAAATCACTTCCAGACATCCTTATATATACACACACACCAAGCAGATGGCTTCTTACTTGGAACCAATAGTTAATTATCTGACTGATACTCTTGAACTTCCTCTATCATCAGCCGCAAGCTGAAGATAATAAAAAGGAACTTACGGAGAAAGATGTTCAAGAAGGTTTTGATATAACATATGCGAAACACAAGGGCCAGGTATGAGATTTAGGAAGCTTAGATCTTTTCTAATTGCCCCTTGTAACCAATTATCCTTTTGAAACTCATTTTATCTTTGCTTGAATTTTGTTGTTTTTCTTTCTCAGTATGCTTTGCGGAAATTGTACCATGAGAGCCCAAGGCTTCTGTGTGTACTATATACATCGCCATCATGTGGTCCATGCAGGACTTTGAAACCAATTCTTAGCAAGGTATGGCAATTCATTACTTCTATATAGACATACATCATATTTATATTCCAGGATAAGTGACCCACTCTGTCAACAGGGGGACATTGTTCAATCCTTTCAAACATGATAATTCGTCAGGCATGCCCGTATCGGTTTGGCCATGAAATTTGATCAGATTTTGAAATCAAGTTCCCAAAAGTTGGCTCAGACTAATTTTTGGATTTTTGGGACTTCCACCCACAAAATTTCAAATTTTTTCCAAGTAAAATGCATGTCCAAACACAATTTCAAGTTCCAAAAATCACAACTTCAAAAACTCAAATTGTCAAGTTTCAACTTCAAAAGCTATGGCCAAACGGGAGCTTAGCTTTCCGTTTTATGTCCATCATTTTGAAGAAAGCTGAGGACTTCTGAAATTTCAATAGAATTTTATATATATATATATATAATTAATGAAGATTTATTATCATAGAAGTAGAAAGAAAGTGTTTTGTTCATTAAAGAGCTCAATTTAAAGAGCAACACTAGAACTCAATTTAACATTTCACTCGGTGACTTCTGCGCCAAAGACAGAAAAAACACCAAAGATATATGTGGAAATTTTTAGTCTTGTGAATTTCTTTCTGCTAGAAGATAAAAGAATTAGATGAGGGGTTGTCCCCACTCACCAGTGCTTTGGTCTAGTGGTAAGAGCGCATAATTTGTAGGTTTAAGGGCAAGTCACAGATTCGAACGCTGTGACAGGTTTATTGCAAGTTGCATAACCTTATTGTCACCATTCATGGGTTCGAGCAGTGGAAGCAGTCAGTAATGATTGCATTAAAGTAGGTTGTCTACATCACACTCCGTGGGGTGCGGCTCTTCCCTGGACCCTGCGTGAACGTGGGATGCTTTGTGCACCGGGCTGCTCTCGCATAGCCTTATTTCTGCTCACTGATCTGTTTCCTTTGGCTCCTCTACTGTGTACCGACTCTTTGGCCATAATACTGACTGCTCAATCTGTGGTCGTGCAACAGGTAATTGATGAATTTGACCAGCATGTCCACTTTGTTGAAATTGACATTACTGAAGACCCAGAGATTGCTGAGGCAGCTGAAATTATGGGTACTCCATGTGTACAATTTTTCAAGAATAAGGAAATGCTCAGGTTGGTTATTCTCATTCTTCATAGCATGCCTGCTGTCTAACGTTATTTTTTATATAACATAGTCGGTTGTTTGTCTTCTCTTAACTCTTCGTTTGCATCAAGTCATGCAAGAAATCTTCTTTCATGTTAAGATCTCACGAACACCAACCAGATATGCCTATATTCGGATTAAAGCGCTATGAACTTCATGTTGCCAGAAATGTGAATTCTTCTAGTATCAGTTTCAATTTACTCAGTGAACAGTTTTCTTAATGATTGACTTCCTTTTTGCACGACATAAACGTTTTTGAGAAAATATTCCCCTTAATAAAATCATACGCATGCAACTACCTCATAGCTCCCAGTTAAAGGTATGTTTGTCTACTTTTGCTATTGATGACTTATCACCTAACACCACTCCCCCTGCACTACTATCAGATGTTAGAACTATACTAATGCACACATATCTTAACATACTCTTATTTCTAACCATAGTTAATTAATACATGTTCTAACCTTAATTTTTGAATTAACCATGGTTAAGTAGAATGATTTGGTGTAAACACTAGGTAATGTCACTTTGCTATTAGCATTGCCATCCATCTCCATTCTCCTATATTAACTTCTGCAGCATTCATTTGCTCCCACTTTTCTTTCGATCTTTAAAATGAATGTTAGAAAGTGTAACGTGTGTTGCCTCAAGATTCAAGTTTTTGCACGGATTGCCCCTATTTCGAGGTGGTCTTTAATTTGCGCCCTTACTGCTTATATAGTGGAAACTTGTGGGTCAAAGTACCTGAACTATGACCTAATCTCGCAAGGCATAAGTTTAGAGATCTTTTGCAATAGGAAAAAGTTAAAGTCTCTTAAGGCATAACTTTGTGGATTGTGGAACAGAACTTATGCTTCCATCGACTTAAGTTTTGTAGGAACTGTAAGACATAACGTGTGGGTTATAAACTTCTTAAGGCATAACGTTCTGAAACTAAACTTATGCCGATAAGAACTAAGTTATGTCTTGTGTGGCATAACTTGTGGGTTATGAACTGAACTTATGCCTTATGCCATTATTTTGTAGGAATTAAGCGGCATAACTTGTTATGTTATGATACGAAGCTATGAACTTGTCTTGCAAATTCTTTTTTGTGATTTTGATGTCGGTATTTTCAACCACTTTTTATTACTTAAAAGTGCGGAAGAGCAAAAATTAAAGACCACCCCAAAATAGGGCATTCATGAAGAGAATATAAGAAAGCGTGACGTTTGTTGCCTCAAAAGTTTCTAATTTGGCTGCTTGAATATATGCAGGACCATATCAGGTGTAAAAATGAAGAGAGAGTATAGGGAGTTAATCGGAGCAAATAAATGAGGATTTAGAGTTATCTTGTTCCTAAGATAATCCTTCCCAGCTTTGTTATGGCGAAACCTAAATGTTAAAGTCATCAACACTTCCAAATGCCACTTCTTCCTGTCACATCCGTCTTCAGAACTATATAGCCATAAAAAAGCACGTTTTAGTTGGCGCAAATCATTTCTTTCCTGGGCTGGTCATTTTTTAAACAGCCTAATACCTTGTATTAGCTCAATTTATACTTGAAATTGCACATCAAATGTCCTCAATTTGTCAGAAAGTTCGATAGTGATCAAGAAACAAAGAGTGCACCCAGAAATCATTTGGTTTGAAAGATTGTTCTTCACACACTATTATTTGTCTATCAGAAGCAACCTCATTACCCCACAAAGGTAGGGGTAGGTTCTGCGTACACCCCACTTGTGGAGATATATTAGGTATACTGTATTTGTAATGGGTGGTAACTATTGGTATTGGACTTTTTTTTTGGGTTACATGATGTTGTGTTTTTCGCTTTTTTTTTAAGAAGGAAAAAAAAACAATCATTGATAGATCCATGTGAGAGCAATTAGATTTATAGAAATTGTTAATATTGCATTTTCCACATGTACAGTACATTGTCCGCCAATGACAACCTTTTTTTTTCCTGCCTGGTGCCTGGTCTAAATCCGGATTCTTGCCTGGAAGTCCCACATTGGGGGTGGGGTGGGTGAAGTGCTCCCTAACAAAGGCGACTTTGTAACTAAAGAGACTCAAACTCGAGATCTCTGGTTAAGGATGAATGAGTACTTACCACTCTACCACAACTCTTCTTGGTAATGAGAATCATTTATCTTCTGACTAATGTATCCTTTGCAATGATAAATAAATTAGAAATGGTGTTTGGTAAACATTTGGTCAAGGTTTTATAAATGGATCAAGTAATCTGATAATATCCAATAGACAAGTAAACCTTATATTCTATATTTCAACAACAATCATCCTCTATGACAATATTTTTACTATAACAATCAATTTTTCATGTTAAGCTACGTAAGATGTTTTCTATACACTTCAACTATAACCCTAAACCATTGGAATAGGCAACACCATTATAGAGAGTTTTAGGCAACATTATTACAGAGAGTTTTGATTGTATATTCATATGCCTGTCTCACCAATTAATTGAAGGGAGTTGAACCAAACATTTGAGCTCCTTTCTGGCTGAGATATTGCATGTGCATGACTAGATAATAGCAACCTGCCTTCATGGCTTTGGTCTAGTTAGTAAGAGTGCAACATCGATATGTGAGTTAGGCACACGTCACGGGTTTGAACTCTTCAATAAACAAAAGTCAAATGGATATTTAAGTGGAGAAGGGTAGAGGGCTGGCACATTATCCACTGACTTTTGAATCGTGAACCTCTACCTCAGATATTTCTCGATTATCAAAAAGAGTAAAAGCAACATGAATAATTCATGGAAAATAGTGCAAATATGTCTATTAAGACGACTTCCAAACTAGTATTAGATTGATCAGGGTTGAAGTATTCAAAAAAGATATATCATATTATATACACTGATACCTTGCAAATGACATTTCAAGATGCAGAATCAGATGTATCAGGGACATCATCCAGGATGAAAGGACCAAGTTTGCCTGTTCTAAATAGAGTTAGAAATCTTTTTGACACCATCATGCGAGCTTCCGATGACTTGTAAGGTATCTTTAGAGTCGTTTGCAATGCTTCAAACTGCTGATCTATCAAAATCTCCAACTCGCCTTCATCTTCCAAATTACCATTGAACTCTGACAGTGTGGTGCATAGCGTGCGTTGGACTTCACTGACCATATCCTATAAACAAAGGAAACATGATAACATCTATAGAAGAAGATGACGACGATAATGGGCTTCTTCTTGAACTAAATGGCATGGCTTACCTTACTTTGAATCAGATTTCAACACAACAACAACATACCGAGTATAATCCCACAAATGGGGTCTAAGGAGGGTAGTGTGAACACATACCTTACCCCTACCTTGTGATGGTAGGGAGGTTGTTTCCGATAAGACAAGGAGAGATGAAAAGGAAGCAGTAATAACAGGCAGTAACAAGATAATAAGATAAACAAAGCGAAAGAAACAATCAAATAGTACAACTCATGCCAAATAAATAAATAAATAAATTTAAAGTAGTTTTAACTTCATTTGTTAGGAATAAGAGAAGTTTTATGGTTTATTGGATTATATATGGTTAAATTTGATTTTATGATCATACACTTTCCAAATTGTGTACACATGTGACTACAGTTCTAAGTATTTCATCAATAAAACTTAGACCTTTTAAAAAAAAACATCATGTATTACCTCTATGTAGTAGATATCAAATTTATTGGGTGGCTTCCTTCTTTTTGGTAGAAGATCCTTGAGATTATACTCAGGTTTGTCATCCAACTCGTGATGAAGGCCCTCAGTTTCCCAACCGATCAAGTGTCTCCAATGAAGAGGAGTTCCTCTAGTGTTTAGAACTGCCAATAGGTATTGAACAATTCGATCTTCACCAACTACTGAATCCTTGATGGACCCTGCACAATCATACAGGTACCATAGGAGGCTAAGTGAAGTTGAATCGTAAAAGGGTCACCATAGTTTCTCATTGGCTCTGCTTCAATATGGTGGGCTCTTTGTCTCATTTATAGTGGGGGTTATCGTTTACCCTTTACCATTCCTTACAATGCTTGATAGCAAAAAGACAACCTTAGGTTTAATAAAACCAAGTTGCCTAAGGCTGATATTAGATGTTTTTGCTTTAAAAAAAAAACTCTTTAGACGAATAGAATGTAAACTTGGAAATGGAACTAACCTGCTAGAGCCAGCTTTAACCCTGTTTCAATATCTGGAATACTTGGAACCAACACACCTGGAGTGTCCAACACATATATGCTAGGTTGATGTGCAATCTGTGTACAGCGATGTATTAGCATCAGAAACATTAATATGCAACAGCAGACAATTCAATATACCATGTAACAAAAAAGATGCCTGTTTCAATGACTAAAAGTTCTCAACTAATGGAAATTATGGCCATGAAAAAGCAGCTTTTGGTACCCGATCATCAATAAGAATTGGAATATCGCTTTTACATCTAAAAGGGAATTTCTATAAGCAGTTAAAAGTATTAAACTCTTTCTCTTTTCTTATTGAGGTAACATCAATTAAAATTTATAACTATCTTAGAGAAGGTAACAGATTGGCCCATCAGATAAGAGAGTGGTTGTCTGATGATGAAATGCACTTGCTTTGTTCTTTAGTTCCGACATACTTGGACACTCGGGCTGTAATTGGACATCAGGAGGAATCGATAAGAGGACATCGAATTCAAATCCTGGATTTTCAGGTTCAGAGAGATAAAAATTTCTCTTCTATTAGGAATGTCACTGTGCAACCAAAAATATGCACACTCTTGAGCTAGCTCTGAGCAAAAGAAGGAAAGAGACTTGCAAGTTGCACCAGCTGCAAAGCTTAATGCTTCTGCTGAAGCATCTAATGTATCAGAGAGGAAGCAACTAAGCTCAACCTTCCCGTAGCTATAATCTCTTGGGCTTCATATATGCATTTACACTTCTCTTAAAACATCTACAAGCCAGATAGAATATCTAAACCAGTCAAAAATCTGTGATACAACAACATACACAATGAAATTCCACAAATGGGGCCTGGCGAGGATGGTGTGTATGTAACCTTACCCCTACCATTTGAAGGTAGACAGAGTGTTTCAGATATAACCTCGGCAATATCCAAAAACAGTAAAAAAAAAAAGGAAATTTAGTAATGAAGAAACCATATATATAAAATAATGGAGAAAAGAACAATAGCAACAACAAACAGTATGATAACCGAAGCAGAGGCATAACAGGTAAAAAATAATAATTGAAAAATAAGGTAGTATGAGAGTACTAAACAAAAATCCGTCTACCTACTACCTACTAGCCTTCCACCCTAATCCTCGACCCCTATATACTACTATCTAGGGTCAAAAATCTGTGGTGTGAAGTAGAATATGGTCAAAATGAAAGAAATTATTTTTCCTGAACAGCAAAGGAGTACAGAAACTATAATGTATAATTTCGAAAATGAAACATTGCACCATTTATCACACACAGTTTTAGCCATCACTGAATAACTAACAGATATCCAAGTTATTGAATATTTTCATACCTTATATCCAGCAATATCTTGAGTAACACCAGGCAAAGGCCCCACTGTAGCCCTCTTCATCTTCTCCTGCACTAAGACAAAGGTTAAAACCATCAGCGCTTGACGTAATATGCCAGCATCCCAAAAGAACCATGTATGTCATACAGAATCACAAAACAGAAACACTAACAAAAACAATTGTCTCACCTGGAAATCGGGATGATGCAATTTGATGGATGGAATTGATTAAAGCTGATTTTCCGACATTAGGAACACCAACCACCATGACAAGAAGAGTAGGTTCCCTTGTAATAACTTCCTTCAATTTAAACTCCACAATATCGAGAAGCTTCAATACATAAATAACAAAGAACACTTCAGAAAATCTTGGAAGAAAGGTAACCTATTAACGTCTGGCTCACTCAAAAATAAAATCAAAAGCACCTTTCTCCCTCAGCATTCATTAATCTGGTCGCAGTTGACTATATTCTGCACTAATAGTACTTGGCCTACTAAGGATAAAAAAATGATATTTTTTGCTTTCTGGCATATAGAATGGGCAATATATTCATTGGGTGAAGTAGGCCTTCCCATTCCAAAGCAGAAAGAAGTTATTCTTTTTTTTTTTTTGGGGGGGGGGGGAGGTT